>KK116484.1:48604-58821 GCA_000611955.2 Stegodyphus mimosarum
TGCCGTCGCTACGAATTTCTTTAAAGTATCAACTTCTTTGGCAACTGCGGAAACTTTGTCATCAATTTGTTGCTCCACTGCAGAAACTCTTTCTTGAATTTGTTCTTTCACAGCAGAAACTCTTTCTTGAATTTGTTCTTTCACAGCAGAAATTCTGTAATCGATTTGTTGTTCTACGGCAGAAACTCTATCTTCTATTTGTTCTTTGACAGAAGAAACTTTATTTTCAACCGCGTCTATTCTGCCTTCCATAGCCTCAAATTTATTTTCTATTATGCAAGTAATTTCCTTTTTCATTTCTACTTGACTTGCTTTAACGGCTCTCATCTCTTCCTTAACAGATTTCTCCAACTTTTCTTGAACAGAATTCATTTCATCTTTAACAGATTCTTGAACAGCCTTCATTTCATCTTTTACAGATTTCTTCATCTTTTCTTAAACAGCCTTCATTTCATCTTTTACAGATTCTTCCATCTTTTCTTGAACAGCCTTCATTTCTTCCTTAACAGATTCTTGGCCAGCTTTCATCTCCTCTTTCACGGAATCTTGGCCAGCTTTCATCTCCTCTTTCACGGAATCTTGGCCAGCTTTAATTTCTTCTTTAAATGCAGCAAAGGCTGCCATGAATTGCCTTAATTGTTCTTCCATTGCTCTAGTTAATGGCATTCAAAAATCCCACTTCTGACACCAAAAATTGTTACGTGCGTACGGGTTCGTTATATATTGAATGCACAAGTCGTAAAAAGTTAACAAAAATTTATTCTTTCCACAAGAAATAAATTAAAATGCTGAAATATTTCTTCACAAATCTTCGCACAATATCACAATATCTCAAACGTTTAGCAAAAACTCAGTTCAAAACAGATAAAATAGTTCTATCTCACAGCGAAATCGCTACAATCAATACAGCATTAAGTAAACAAACAGCAGTTCGCTTTTTACAGCTACAAGTATAACAGCAACAACAACAACTAACTCACTAACTGAGATGAGGTGTTTCACCTCGGCTTTTATAAGCTTTTTAATTATCAGTAGAACAATCACGATTTTTCTAGATTTTTCTGGATGGCAACAGTAATTACGAGATATTTATTTATTAAGCATTAAATGCACGCGCTCTTTTATTTTTATTGCTATTTTTTTTTCCGACGTAGCTTTCTCTTCAAAAATCGTCTGCGTTGCTAAGGCAACATGAAGCAAATCTAATTACAATTCTAAATAAATAGCCAAATAAATGTGAAATTCGTAACAGTATATAATAGGCTAACAATTTGAAGATTTAAATTTGGAAATCATTTGTATTATGTTTTGGCCTTCCAATATAACAAGTCTTATCCAACCGATGGACCAAGGAATGATCCAAAATATAAAAATGAATGGTATTCTGTTATTGGGACTGGATTCAGATGTTGCCAAAAATTCAATGCATAAAATAATCATCAAAATATTTACGATATGGTGAAGTTGAAGAAAATTCCAAAGGAAAAAAATAATGTGGCAGATATTTGTAAGACTAGAAATTTTTAACGTAAATTAAACAACTTGCTGAAGAAATATTGGGGAGGGGGGAGAATTCGGTTAGTGAATTAATGATGCTGCAGAGGTATGAAACTGCAAATATAATTTTAAATGATTAAAACCATTTGTATTTTAGAATGCTGCTGCAGCCTCATAAACTCAATTAAATAAGAATCTAATTGGTTATGGTCAGTGGCATGTTGAAGTTTAATTTGCCATCTAGCACTGTCCCAAAACCAGAATCGGAACTGATGAAATTATAGTCATGGTTAACGGAGAATTTTTCAAATTCGGCCTCTTCTTATTTTTCAGTATTATGCCCATTCCAACAGTTTGGTATATGATAGTGCCATGAGTAATATTTTCTTCAATAACTTTAATTTTTTACCACAAAAGCAGACTTTGTCAACTTTACTAATATTACCTAGTGCGGCCTATTTTAACTGACATTAATGCATGGCCACAGGCTTTCTTTATATAACTGTTTTAATCAACAACAATGCACGATTCATATCAAGTTGATACTGAGAAAATTCAGTAGAGACTCTAAACATCATGCATAAATGAAATGACCTGCCGTTAAGAAACTAATTTTCAGTCCTTCAAACCAATTTTGAATGCATAATCCTTTATTTTTCTCAGCATAACTTTATACCTACATTTCAGTGCTTCCTTCGAACTGCAATACAGTTTCATTTTATGGTTTTTCATGCACTTTCTTTCAGAGTGAATAATTTCCTGAAGAAACTGTTTAAAGGATGTTTAATCATAGGTAACTCCAAAATTTTCATACCCATGGTAAATGCACTAATAATAAAAACACAAGTGACCATTACATCTTTAAATTTGAATTCTCGTTGCCTATTTTAAAAAGGCATTCTTTTACTTTTTTTTAAGGAACCATTATAACTGATTTTAAAAGTAAACACTGGCTACCTGACATTAAACGATCTCTTAGCAATAGCAAAACACTTGGCAATGACTCTATTCATTAGGATCAACATTCTATGCAACCAGATTCTTGCTGCTCATTACAATGTGATGCAAATGGTCATCTGCGGGTGTGGTTCCTCGTGGACGACCACTACTAAACCCCCGGATAGCTGTTCCTGTAGTTTGAAATTGTCTCCAAAGTCGTGAAACGACGCTGTGAGCAATTTCGTACTCTGCAGCCACACTTGTCAGACTGCGGCCTTCCTCCAACTTCCCAATGATTCGACCTCGGGTAAAAGCATCCAGATGTCGTCTAACAGATTGATTATTCGCCATTTCTCGCTGAGGCAGCAACTCGGTGTGATTTTAACTGCTATACGGCGTGCAATCTCTTTGCTAGAAATACTGATCATGCACCGAAACATGCTTTATACTACTCAGACACTTCGCCATTACGTCTACCTGCATATCTGCGCATGTGCTACCGTACATCACCTTACTTAATCTCCTGATTGGTCTTTCTGTCCACTCTGCCTCTTTGTTCAGCTGATATGCTAATTTTTCGACTTCGTCCTTAATTTTTGCACACCAGTGTATTTTACATTTATAATAATTGGACATATTTGAAAGAAGATAAGTGACATTTTATTTATGCTTTGCTAAGAGTTAGCTTTACGTTTTTTTTTTTAATGCTTCATTTTTGTCACATACTTGCTCAGTCTACAGGTTTAGTAAATAGCAAGTAGATTTTGTGTCAAACAGCATAGATTAAAACGAGATCATAATCAACATGATTCATAAAAAAAGATCGCTCTGTCACCGCTGCTGCTTACCTAGAGAGAGAACTGCTGATCAGAACAAACTTAAAAGGCCTGATCTACGCACGGTTTGCAAAATTTGAAAGTTAATTGGGCTCTGTCTGTTGCAGTGTCGTGTTGTAGCTTCTTGTAGGTCCAAAAAGTGACTGAAGCATCACAAGTGATAAGTCGTTTTGTATTGTTTTAAGTCTCAGTAGATGCAAAGAATATGTTTTACATGAATTTTTGTGTTTTATCTTTTGATCATGGTAAGGATTAATGAAAGGCAATAAGTCTCTTTAATATGCAGAGATAATTTTTAAGGGTAAGCAGTTAGTTATAAATAATTAAATTAGGTAGTTAGATAACCTTAGTCATTATGGATTTACATGGCCAATATGACATTTTGTTTAATTTTTTAACAATATTTGTTAAAAAAGCACTATTAAAATCACAAGCTAATAAAATTTCACAGTTTAAAATACATGTAACTTATGACATTGATTCTTAAACGATATTAGGATAATTACACATTAAAAGCTACAAAACATTTATGTTAACAACAAAACAAAATATTTATGCGTCTTTTTAATTTGAAGCCTTCCCAGACATTTTGACTAATTTAAATAGACTTCCATCTCTTTAAGCATATTTTCCAATAATCAGAAAATTGTCTCAATACGCAAACCAGTGTTCTCACTAGTTTTTATAGAGGAAATTGATGCATATGCTGAGAATTCTAAATATTCTGAGACAATGACATGGCAAAAACTCTTACTATGAAAAAATTGAAAAGAAGACATTTTTAATTAATTACATAGCTAATTTCGCTTTCAGTAAGAACTGTTTCGTAAATTGTGTTTTATAGCATTATACCTTGTTTATTTCTCAGACTCAAAATATTGTATAATAAGTTTTTAAAATGTAACTTTATAATATGACAGCGAAAAATAAAAATACTTTATTTTAATTTTATTTTTTAAATATAAATCCAATATATTACCATTATGTTAATGAAATTTATAATTACCATTATTTTAATGTTACAATATATTAAAAAAATCATCGAAGAATTCTCAGATCTTGGAATTAAAAATTTACTATAAAAACTGATCTTAAAATCGCCAAAATGTTGATAAGTCACCAAATTTAGAACCGTTAAATAAAAGAATTCACATCACCAAAAGCGAAGAGTTGTTTAAGAGCTTATCATTAGAAAAAAAAAAGAATTTCGAAATGCTCATTTTTTCACTTCTTGCTTAGAAACTCGAGTATCCTAGTATTTATATTAGAAATAAGAACAAATTATAACACATGAACCCATTCCAAAGATAACCATATCAGTCAGTGAATCGCCAAAAATATTCCTCCGAAAATGCTAAATCCCACTCAAAATGGTAGTCGTAAAAACAGACAGAAATTTCAGATGATTAAAATTAAGGACCTTCTACCGACTTTGGCCGAAATTAAGGACTTTTAGGGACCAAAAATCGATTCCAAAAAACCTAAGGTCCGTATGAACCCTGAATACAGAAAAGCCAAAGCCTGGCCGCTTTCGAATTAGATTTCAAAATTTTTGCCAACTTAAACTTGCTTTTCAGACGATTTTAAAATCCATACTCTGCAACCTAAATGAAGACAAAACTGTAGTACTTGTCCACAAACCTTGCTGAATATCTTGGAAACGGCCTTTTCTAAGATTAATGGGAATAAAACACTGTACACATTAAAAAATATATTTAACAGAAAAACAGTTCAACTTAATTATAACCTGATGAGGAAAAGCAAAATCAGTCCTACATTCTCATGTCTTTGAACAAATGTTCGTTTCTATGGGTGCCTGGCCAAACGAACATTTATCAAATGAACAACCCATCAAAGTAATAGGTTTCCGAACGTTGGGCTTATAATGATGCATGTGAGTTAAGCAGTTAGGTAAGTTGCAGAAAAATTCGGACTGGAATAAGGTTGAGAAATTATAAATTGTAGCACATTGTCTGGAGCTCTGATCACATGTCGTATTTTAGCCTCTTGATTTGAACTTTGCCTATATCAGACTCTGATTATATACTAATGAAAGCTTAAAAAACGCAAATACATAATTAAAAATTCATATTACAGTTTTAGACACAAATTTACTACATTATTATAAAACAATATACTTACCAATTCGAAAACAAACAGCTCAATAAACAAACTTCAAACCACGTTGTCCAACTGATGCCAAACCATAATTTCTAGATGTTTCTTCATGCTCCGTGGCGTGACTGCAAACAAAAGCTGTGGAGTAGTACTCTTTTATATTTTTTCATGGCTACTCATGTTTAGTGTCATCTTTTATCACAATTTATTTTTTGTTTTAGTCTTTGTAGTATTAATAATGCTAAATATTCGCAGGTTTTCCCCACGAAAAAATAAACACCGTACAAAATAATCACCGATTTTTTAAAAATTGCCCAGAAAGTTTTCGCCATCGAGTCAAAAAGCTTAGCTTTGTTGAGCACCAAAAATATACTGTTTTTTTTATTTTCTCCTGATTCTGTTTATTAATAATTGTATTATGATTGCTGTACTTAAATGATTGTGTTATGCGTAAAGAGTGGTAATTATTTATTCTAAATTATACAGAAATTTTGAACTGTTTATTGAAATTCTCTGCATTTTAAAGCAATTTTTGAGTACTATACACACATAAGTACAGTGTCTCACAAAAATAATCGGGCACTACAAGATTTTAACTTTTTTAGGTAATAGGAGAGAATTTTTGCAGTAAACTAATGAAGAATATTTTCCTTTTGAATACATATTTTTTAGCTATCTTTTTGTACTAAATAAATTTGAAAAAAGGACATAGTAAATTTAAAAATTAGTGTTTTAGGCAGAAATGGAAGAAAAAGATACCACAAAATTAATCGGACATTTTCATAATTTCTAATAAAAATCGTCTGAAATAAATAAAAAACGAATTTATGGAATTAGTTTGCATAAAGAAGCTAGGCAAAACTCTAAAAATTCTTTGCTTTTATAATTCGAATTTTCTTTATAGAAAGTATTCGTTATTCTAATGTTTTCCTGCAGTGCTTCGGTCACGAAAGGAAACATCGTTAGAAACCGCATATTAGTTATTGATTTTCAGCAAAATAAAGGGAAACCTACAGAAAAATTGCCTATTTACATAATTTAAGTGATTTTACAATTTTTTTGGACCATCTAAGTTATCTCATGGAATAAAATGCTTTATTCTAACGAATATTAAAAAGAATCCAAGACCAAGTGCTCCTAACCTTATTGTGGAACTTCGTGAATTATATGGAATATTTGTAAATTCAGAAACTGTAATAAGAGTTATACGATCTGCTAACTAAACTCTTTGTTGCTTCGCTAATGCTTTTTTTTCCACCCTGCGCACCCAACCTCTCTTTTGAAGGGGGAAATATGTAAGATATAACAAAATACGATAGCTGCTTTAAAAAAATAATTGACGACCTCAAAATGCTCTCCCCCTAAATTCATCTGTTCTCCCAAATTCGTTGAAAAGGACAACTAAAAACTAACCAATCATAGATTAGCTGTACTTCTACATCAAACTTGGAATAAATACTGCTGGCAATTAATTATGTCACTTATTCTTCTGCTGCATTCCTTTTTCCTAACTTCCGCCTTGCTAGCATATGTTTTTGCTATGCTCCCCCCTTTGTTCTTATTCTAAGATGATATAAAGTCCATATAAGAAATTATCGTAATTTCTATGATTAAAGAGTATATTTTCTATAAGGAATTATTCTAGTGTGCATGCAAATCTGCAAATAAAGCTGTGATAATTGGCTAAATCTAGTTTGGTCAACTCCTTCCTATTGCCGTACCACTCGGCTATCATGACTGTGCTTTGAAATTATTACACACGCATATATATATATGTACCCAATTTCTTACCTGGCTTTAAAAGTCCTTACTCAGCCTTTTTTTTTTCAGTCGTTGGTGGTAGGCATATATGTCTGTCTACAGAAGTGTTTTAAATGACAAAAATATTCATGGTTTGGCAATATCAAGTTTTTTTTCTTTTTACAAATAGCAAAATCTAATTTTTAATGTGTCTTCTATACCAATATCTGAGAAAGTTGTATACTCATTATAAGAAAGTAAAATTATGTTTGACTCCTGTACTACAAAAGTTGACCAGAATAGTTAATTTCAAAAGTTGCAATTTTTGATGTCATTTTCAACTAACCTTAAAGAATGAGTTAATCAGGTTAGAGTAATTCGAAAAAGTAAGTTTAAATGAAGCACAGCAAAAAAATGTGTGTAATTTAGTAGGCCGTACAAGAAAGTCATGTGATGTCAACATCGGATTTTTCCTTTTTAGCTCTGTCAATAAATTACGTAAGTAAAAAGAACTCAAACAAAATAGAACAGCATAAAACAATATGTAGCTAGCACAAAAAAGTAATAAAAATAAATGTGATCATATTTTTAGTTGTGTACTTCACAGCTTCACAGTAAACCAAAATAACACCATGCATGTTTTAAAAAAATAAAAAATGAAAAAAAAAACATCTGAAAGGTTTCAGATTTTAATTACATCCAAAGGGGTGTTTATTTAACATTTTGTGTGTTACCTTTATTTATTAAATACCATGTTCTTTGCACTTAAACCATAAAATTCAGTTCAATAGCAATATCGCAAAATAATTTTAAATTGAGCATATCTCTAAAAATTTCGGTACACACTCTCACGCGCTGGAGATAAAAGTGTTTTTCTGTACAACGTTGGTATTGCTGGCTTTGAAATCTTTGAGTTTGTTAATGAAAAATTCGTTAAAGTTTTAGAGAATATTGTTACGAATTTCTCATTTATTTGGCTATTTATTTAGAATTGTAATTAAAATTCCTTTTTATTTTTCCATGCAACGCAGACAATTTTTGAAGAGAAAGCTACGGCAAAAAAATAAAATAAGCAGTAAATTGAAAAGTGAAATGACGCAAAATGCCAAAACAAAAGTAATAGTCCTTTGGGATTCAAATCCCTTTGGACTAAAAAAGAAAAACTTTCATTTTAAAATTTTCAGCCATTATTTGTCTCTTTCTTATTAAATTAGACTTTTGATTCTGGATAACTGGGTGGTTTTAGTGAAATCCTAAGAAGCTTTAAATGATTGTATCAAAGAATTTTCAATGCCTCTGATTTGAGGATATTGCTTTTTCAGTAATTGTTTTGCTGTCTTTCTGTTTGTGTTCACAAGGAAAGCATAAAGATCTTTGGATTGTAATTTTTTATGATAAATTGACATATTTTGTTGCAAGTTATGTTATTTAAGGATCTTGCTATTTGCATATGATTTTAAGAGCACCTAAATTGTGGTAGAGTAACCAACATCATAGCAGACAGTAAATTAGAAAAATATTCAAATAAAATCAGCTACTAATATAATTATATCTTAATATGTATGAAATTTTATGTGAATAAATGAATTAGAGCAGTGGCATTCAAACTTTATGACAATGCACTTGCATAAAAATGTAAACAACCCTAAAAAACAATTTTGTGGCCTCAATCATAACATCGGCCCTTAGTTATATACCATCATTTTAAATGTTTTAGGACTTTATCCACCTTGCAGCACAATTAGAAATTTTCACGACCCCAAATGGCTATTTATTTAGAATAGCCATTTGGGGTCATAGTTTGAGTATCACTGAATTAGAGCATGATGTGGATATATACCTACAAGTGCACTAAGCAAATAGATCAATTTTGTTTTCTATTGTTTATGTATAACCATTGAAAATTAGAAGTTTCTTAAATAATATATAATTCATGTCTGTAATTGCTTACATCTATATATTTGAGTTTTAATTCTTTATTAATTTAAGTTTCTCATTGCTACAGGTAAAGCAGAATGTGTTATTCTGTTACTTTGGAATGTTTAAGTTATAGTAATATCTATGGATTACCCAACAGTTTTAGCTAGTAAATTAAGCTGTAAAGAAGGAGCTGTTCGTGCAGTTCGCTTTAATGGTAAATAAAATTATTTTACTTCTGTTTATACCTAAGTGATTAGAATTACAAATTTCATAAAAGTAAATTAATAATTAGTAATTTTGTTCCCATAGTGGATGGAAATTATTGTATTACTGCTGGAGCTGACAAGTCTGTTAAACTCTGGAATCCTTACAAATCTGTTTTACTTCAAACATATATGGGTCATGGATATGAAGTTTTGGACGTTCAAGCTTCCTGTGATAGTGCTCATATTGCATCTGGAGGAATGGATAAATGTGTGTTTTACTGGGATGTAAGCACTGCTCAAATTTTGAGAAAATTTAGAGGCCATGCTGGTAGGAACTGAATACATTAATTTTGTCTATTTAATCCTCTTAAGTAGCACCTGCTGATGAAAGTCTATTTAAGCCTCTTAAGTCGCGCCTGCTGATGAAAGTCTATTTAAGCAACATTTAATTCTTGTATTTGTATAATTACTAGTTTTGCATTTTGGTTTCAACATATTTTCCATTAGAATAATATTTTGATTGTTAAAAAATGTAAGAAAACAAAATATTCAAATGACAAAATAATATTTACCAAGTGAAAACAAATTTCATGATTGGATAAATACAGTCATGCCACTCAAAAAATTAAGAAACACTTTGAGCATATTATCAGTACAAAACTTAAAGGCTAAAACAATGCACTTTATATTTTCTGTGATATATGTGGGTTGATCAGAATTATTTGAATATACACAAAGCAATGGAATTTTGTTTGTCAATAATAATAATAAAAGATACTAACAGATGCCGCTGGATTCACCAAACATGGGAAGTTTGCCTACTGAAAGAGGGAAAATTAACTGATAAGTTGCATATGAAATTAATTAGCATTAAGGCACTGCATATTAATTTCTTATAACTCTGAAACTGAGTAGATATCATGACTCTGTCTCTGAAGGCTCATGCTGTTCTTGTTTTTCT
>KK116484.1:58833-85029 GCA_000611955.2 Stegodyphus mimosarum
TCCCCCTAAGGCCATTTTTTGAAATTTTTTCCAATGTATTTGTTGATAATGCAGCTTCATCTTTTTGGAGAAGTAATGCTTAACTATTCAATTTTTGAATTGAAATCTAAAGATGATAAGGTGGGAGAAGGAGTTTTTTTTTTTTTTTTTTTAAAGTTGGATACACATATATAAAGTAGCAAATGGCAATTCAAAACAGCATACCAAAAAAAAGTCATATTCTAAAATTGAGAATTTCCTGGCATTACACATCACTAGTAAGAAAAATGAGCCTATGTCATTGCTGTTTTGCCAGGAAACTGGTATTGACAAATTCTGAATTTCAAATTTCCTGCTAATTTATTAATTTTATTTTCAGTCCCAAAATGAAGGGGCAGGAGAAATCTTATAAGCAGGGGAAAAATACGTATGGTAGAATCTGTCAAAAAAACATGTAAGTTATGAGGAAAATGTAGTATCTGGCACACTATTCAACTTTCTTAGACTGTCAAAATCAATAAATCGCAAATGTTAAACTTGTTCTATTAGACTTTTTTCATGGTTTTAATTTCAAATCATCTAAAATCTTTTCACAAATTGTAAAAAAAAGGATGCAGGGAACTTTACCTTTCATTGTTATACAGCACTTACTTTTGAGAACTGCTAGAAAAAATTCCTAAATTACCTTTAAGAGAATAGTTTAATAGAGAGTAATCAATTGTCACTGCATGATACTGCTATCTAAAAAAGAAAATTCCCGATTAATATCAAATTACTTCAGATTTAAGCCACATTAAGATTTTAAAATTAGTAAATAAACAAAATAAATTGGATAAATAAGAAAGATAAAAATGATTAATGAAAAATAAGAAACATTTGTATGTACATAAATAGTACTAATATAAATATGATAAAAATCCTCTTTAGATATATTACAGATTTTAACATGTTTTGGAAGTTGAATTCTTGTCATTATTGCACCAGAGCGTATCATTTTCAGTGCAATTTAAATTACTAATAATGCAAGATTAAAAAATCTGATGTAGACACCACATGGCTTTCTTGGATGATCTATTTTATACACATTTTTTGCTGCATTTCATATACACTTATTTTCTTGAATTATTCTAATTTAATTAACCAATCTTTCTAGGCAAGCTGAAAAGGACATAAAGAAATGCAAATTTTTATATTAAATATCCCAGTCAGTTTTTGTCCTATGGGAGTCAAGCTTTTTATAATGTGCATAAAACATTCCTTAATATGAGTATAGGAAACGGGACGCTGCATTAAAAGTTAAATTTAATTTTTTGTCCAAAATAATATATATTTTTTTAAATTTGACATTGCTGAAACATTTTATGATTTAAATAACCTACAACCAATAATTAAAACCAATAATTGTGAAAATAAAAGCCAGGTACTATATATATATAAACATATAATTCATAATAATTTGTAATATCAAAACTTTCCATATATCATCTCCAAGGAACAGAAATTCAATTTAAAACCATGAATGAAAAAATTTGTAGTCAGTATTTTAAATTTGTATTTTCAAGACCTCCTTGCTTTAAAAACACAAGAATCTGCTAAGAAAAAGCTTCAATTATGAAAATACCAAAATTAAAAGTAAAACTTTTTTTCAGAATTAAAAAAGTAGCTATTGTCATTGATCGCAGATTAATTGACTTATCAAGGGGATAAATCAGTCTACCATCAATTAATAAAACTGAATTAAGAGAGAGTGTTTCATCTTACTTCCAAGAAGGATAAAATTATTTGCTAGATCCAAATCATAATTAATACTCAATCAAAATAAAGTCATTAGTCCATTTAAGCTAAAAGAATCCTGTTAAACAAAATAAATAGCAAATAATCTTTGAAATTTATGTATATAGATAGGTAGAGGAAGATTAGAATTTTTGGGTGAACTATTAAGATTAAAAAATATATTGAAATGGTTCATCAGCTGATTCTGGATACTGAAAAACAAGGATTTTGTTTTGGAAGGTGAATTATAATTAAATTCGACATACCTCCTCCTGATGACGTCATGTCAAAGTTGATTGGATTCCTCTTCTTTCTTGTTCTTTTATATTCTTTTTTAGTTTTTCTTGTAATGGTTTATTTTAAACTCTTATATTTTAAAATAATTCTGATTCTACATTTATATCCTTTTTTGAAGTTTATTTGAATTTCAGTTTTTGGTCTTTGTGAAAAAGTAGTTCTAAATTTCTTTCCTTATAGATATACAACTAGGTATTATAGCACTCTCATATACGAAATTTCAACATTCTGTGGCTAATCTTTTTTTGAGTTATGCAAGGTACATATATACATATACCCTACATGCATATACATATATGTATGACCTACATACGTATACATATATGTAGTCACATACATATACATATGTATGTACAGATTTCTCAAAAAAATCTTTTTTGAATCCATTTTACAATCTGTTTTGGAAGAAAGAGTGCTTTCTTTGCATGATACTGTATGTAGGAACAGATACCATGCAAAGAAATCATACAAAAGGATTCAGGAACTGTTAAAAGGGATATTTCCATCGATATATTGATTAAAATTTTTTTTAAAATAATTTTATTCAAGGGAAGGGTCCACTTATTGGTGAGTGTAGTTTAGTAGAAATGAGGTGTCAAAAAAGTTGCTTTGAATTTAAATTGTATCCTGATTTCAGAGGTATTAAAAATCTGAATAAAAGTGTGGCTTAAATTTGAAGTAATATGGTGATGGTCTTCTTTTAGAGATGGCTATTAAGAATAACTGTAAGAAACCTTAGTCTCCAATTTTGTTCACATTGAAACTTTTTAATAAGATATGAAAGCAAAAGATTCTTTGTAACTTGGTGTTTAATAGAGAAATTTGCCAGTTTTTTTATTGAAGATATTTTCTAATAATTCAACTGTTTGCATTAAAATTAATCTTTTCTTCTGGATGTTAAGGTTTGTAAACTTCTAAAAACTGAAAATTATGTATTTGTTAAAAGAAATATTTATATAGTTGATATTACATTGTGTACATAATGAATTGGTATTAACCTGCTATATGCTAATTTCTAATTGCCATCAATGGAATTCTTTCATAATTAAACACATGCGTTTTCAACTTAATAAAGGGAAAAATTAGTCCATACTTTTGAAATCATTGCACTATGTATTTTGCATGCCAAAGCTGTAAAAAGGCATTAAATCTTTGACTAAGTAAATAGAAGGATTCAGTATGAGAAATTCATTTTTAGAGTTAATGGAAAGATATTATAAAGAAAGTAGTTTTTGGCAAACATGGATTTAAAATAGTGGTTATAAAAATGTTATTTTCCATTAATAGATTAAATATGTATGGTCTTATCAGTTAAACATTTGCTTGTAAAGCTTTCTGAAAACATAAATATGATATGCATTTCTTTTTTTTGCTGTTCGAGAACTTTTCTTATTTAAAATTCATACATACTGTGCAAAGGTATAGAATTATTACTGTATTATCTTTTAATATAATGTCTTGAGTAGAAAAAAGCAGACTTATATGTGATTTATATATGCATTAAAGGTTTTCAGATATATTCAAAAAAGGGTTTTAAAATATATTCGTAGATCTTTTTAACAAGCTTAGAATAATTCTATTTTTATGACTACAGAATATGTGCAACTTTTTTTTATTGTTATATATATTTATGAAAACACTTGATTTTATATTGGTAGTTTAGGTGTAATAGATTGGGATTTTTTCTGCTTTATCCCCTTTTTTTTGTACTTCTTCAATAAAATTTTTTTCTTTTATTATATATATAAAAAAATAAACTCACTTCTTCATGTGTTTTAATTTTTACTCAGTTAACTCTGTTTCTTCCACAGGCTGTATAAATTCTGTGTATTTTAATGAAGAATCTACTGTTATTCTCTCAGCTGCTGGAGACAATACAATTTGTGCTTGGGACTGTAGAAGTAAATCACGGGAACCTATACAGGTAACTTTTAACAGAAGTATAAAAATATCTTTTTGTGGAAATTTGTTATAGCATCAAAATAATTCATGGGTATTTATTATACTTTAAAAAGTCAATAAATTAATTATTGTATTAAAGATTAAGTTGCTGATCTTTTAATTGACTTATATTAGCTTGCAGATAGTTTTACTAATAATCATATAGTTTGTTACTGTTGTTTAAATAATTAAAGTAAATATACAGTCATGAAGGTAAATATACAAGTTTGAGTATATGAAATGGGCAATTGAAATGGGTAAATAGTGAAATTTTGTTCAAAATAAAAAGTATGCTTTTCTGTTTCTATAAAAGCATGATAACTACAGTCATCAAAATATTTTTTGTATTGGAATATTGTTATAGCTTTATTGTATTGCAGTAACTCTTTTCAGAGAGAAAACTGCCTTAGAATATTAGAATAATTCTATGCTAACTCTGGCATCTGTGAATTTAATGTCACTAGAGTGTGTAAAGTTGAAAAAATAAATTGTACTTAATGCAAGATTTGATTGAAACTGAAAAGGCTTTTTTCCTAAATTTTAAATTATTAATTATAATAATAAAATTTAAATAATAAGGCATACTATTAAAAAAAGGTAATCTTTCCAAATATCATAATCCTTATCTGAAATTCCTCTCAATACATTTTATTTTAAAGATGCTTTTTGTAACTTTTTATTATATCTTTTAATATAAAAAGCAATGTTTTGTACCAATTCTGATGTAATAATATAACGCAATAAATTATGGTTACGATATAATGTGCAATCTACTGCTTTTAGTTACTTAGTTATTTCTTAAAGGGAATTTCTAAAATACTGTTTCTTAATTTGAACATGCAGGAAAATGGTAGGAAAAAGAAATGATTAAACAGCAACTAATTTTAGCTCTGCCACGTAAAAAATAAATAAATAGTGTTAGATTGCAACTATATCATTACTTTATTCACTTTTATTAAAATTATGTGTTAGGAAATGTTTTAATTTTACATCTTTATAATCATCCAAAGGAAAGATTTCACTGAAAAATTATAAGCAAATGAAAAGGTCTTCTGGAAATTGCTCTCTTGTCTCACAATGTGAACGAGAGAAACTGAGGATTATTATTTATTTAAGCTAAACAATCTGCTGCTTTCCTGGTTGAATCACAGTCTTTAATGCATTTTTTTTATAAACTACAGAAGCTACTGAGGACAAATATTAGCTTTTGAATACAAATTTGGAAAAGATAATTAAAAAGATAAGGCAGGAATAGTAAAGCATAGGTTTCAGTTTCCCATATGTGATAATGCTAAAATTAGTTAAAATAGTTCAGTTTTTATACTGCTCCTGAAATGATGCTTTCTTTCATTACATTTTCATTCCATTTCTTAAACTAGAATTGTGAGTCTTCAACCATTCATTCCACAGATATTTAGTTGTGCAGTCTTTTTTAAAACACCCTATATATGATATGGGGAAAAATAAGACTAATTAAATATTTATTTACTTAGATTATGAGAGATGCAAAAGATGCTGTTACCTCACTTTCAGTGTCTGATCATGAAATACTTGCTGCTTCTTTAGACTGTTGTATTTGGCGATATGATTTACGAATGGGACAGTTATATCAGGATAATTTAGGCTGTAAGTTTTTTGGGAAATTGATTTAATTTTGAGCAGTGTTTTCATGATTTAAATGTATTTTTAAAAATATAGCTTTAGTAAATTGTTTTTAAGTATTTTATTGTTTTGGAATTTGTTCAAAATATTTTAATGCATCTTTTCCTTGTATTTTTGTAAGTTTTATATCAAGAGCAACAAAAGATCAAAAGATTACATTATGTCAGGGTTAGCAAGAAGTAAGTTTTCCACTTAAGAGAGCTCTAGAATGCATGGTATTGTCCAAGTGATATAAAATTTGAACTACTGATAATTAAATGATGTGCTTGATGTTTACTATATAAAAAATTTTAGTACAAAAATCTGCCAATAGGTGGTGCTATAACATAAACGGTATTTATTTGCATCTATTGAAAATGTGAGAAAACATTTGCATTACAACATATGCCTATTATCATTATTCTTTGGATAAAAAGAATGTGGTTTCTACACGAGCATTAGTTACTTCTCTGCACATCGTGCATACGTTGCAAGAAAAAGCACTACTGGCAAAATTATTCTACCAGAACCAGCAGAACTGTACAAGAATTCCATCGAAAGAAGCACATATAAAGAGGTCTAATGTCTCCATGTGCCCTACACAAAGTAATGAAGAAATTTGAAAAACTAGGCATTTTTCCAGGTGGATGACGAAAGCAAATTCAGTCTTCTAAGTGTCAAAATGTGGCTACCATACTCATTGAAGCCACGGTAGCCACATTTTGCAATCACACAGCAATCAATCATTTCACTGTAGTGTGAGTGCACCAATTGTTTCTCATGTATATATCTCATGTATTGGATATGCCATATTCCACTGTATGAAACATCTTATGGAGGATTTTGAAATTTTATCCCTTAAAAATGAAGTCTGTGTACCTATTACAGGACAGGAACTTGGAGGTTTATAAAACTATTGCACTTCAGTTCCTTGCTCAAATGGTCATTGATTCACTTGGCCATGGAAAATTCTGTGGATTGATGAAGCCCACTTTTGCTTTGATGACGAAGTTAAAACCCACTATTGTCAAACTTCAGCGGAAAACCCTCACGCTATCCAGGAAAAACCCTTGCATCCATTGTGGTTTTATGGGCTACGTTTACCATTCAGATAACTGCAAATGAAACAAACAATTCATATAACAACAAACCCTCTCTGTAACATGTCAACGGTGTTCCTGAAAGACAATATCTACCGTGAAAACCAGTATCTCTGCCAGATCTGAAGGACAGCATTCGGCTTCATATTTTGGCAGACTCTAGCCAGCTGTGGCAAATATGGTTCTGGGATTAGAGCGCATTGTTGAATATGAAGGCAAACATATTGAGCAGTTATAATGCTCTTCTTTATATTGAAAATTTTTTTTATTTAATAAATGTCAAGCACATCATTTGAATTATCTGTAGTTCAAGTTTTATCTTATTGGGGCCAATGGAATGCATTCTAAAGCTCTTTGAAGTGAAAAACTTATTTTTTGCTAACCCTGTACATCTAAAAATGACCATTATCAGAATTAGGGCTATTATCTAACACTTTTTTCATTGAAACTTCTACCTTTTCTGCTTTAAAAGTATTTAAAAGGAATGGTTTTTAATTTTACAGCTGGGCTGGGTAGTGGTGTCACTACCTAAAAATAGCAAAAACCAAAATATAAAATATAGGGTTTTATATAAAATTTAATATTTTAAACATAAAATATATGGCCATGATAATGCATCATCTCATTTAGCAAGATTGACAGTTGAATTTCTTGAAAAAACACACAAATATATTGAAAAAACATTCACCCTGTTTTCCTGATCTCACTATGCATGACTTAATGTTATTTTTCAATCTAATGCAAAATTTATCTGGCCATTATTTTCACTCCGAAGAAGAGATTAATGAGGCTATAAAAGCATATTTTTCATCGATTCCAAGAAGTGGAATGAAGCATTTAATCTTTTGAAAATTCACATAAAAAGTGCTTTGATGTTGCAGGGACTACTGTGAATGATTCTAATATTTCATAAGATTAACTTGTACCATTTTGCTGTATTTGAAAAATTTCAATGTAACCCTTGTAGTAGGAACCAAAAGGATGGTGTCACTGTTTGAAGGTAACAAATGTTCTGTGTTTTCAAAAATAAAAGTAACGCATAGATTTTGAAGAGGAACATTCATGATACTTGAAAACTATGGTTTCCATATGCTTTTCCTTTGTTTTTCTTTTCATTGTTTTTGGAAGAGTAAAAAACAAACTTTGTTTAAAAATGGTATTGAGATTTAAATAGCATAATCAGTTGCTTACTTCAACAGTTATGCAATTTCTACCGTTTGAAATATAAGCATGAATTACCTTATTTTAAATAAAAAATAGTGATCTTTTAAATGAGTTATAGTATATAATGCTATTTATTAGTCCAAAGGGGCTTTGTCCCTGAAGAGCTATTTTTCGTTTTGTGATTTTGCATCGGAAACATTAAATGTGGGTTCACTTTGCAAACTGTTGCCACCAAATATTGAAGCCCTGTATAACACTGGTTATCATAAATTAAGGAAAAATCAAGATTACTGAAAAAGTTACGTGTAGAATTTTATGAAACTTACCCACAATATACAACACATAGGAAGGTATCAAATAACATAAAAAGAAATTACCAGGCAATTATGGTAGTATAGAAATTAGCACATGTATAAAATGAACAAATCAAAGGTGTCAGTTTGCTATAGGAAGTACTTTCAATATGGAATATGATTGCCTGGATAGAAGCAATACAGCACATACAGCGATGTGTGATGCTTTCAATTATGCAGTCTATCAGTTCCATAGGAAGCGAGAGCCATTGCTCTTGCAAAGGGTCTGAGGGGGTGTATTGAGAGCAGCTAGACGTCTTCCTAAAGCATCCCAAACGTGCTCGATAGGATTCAAGTCCAGGGATTGAGCTAGCTACTCCATGCGCATAATTGTTTCCTGTTGAAGATAATCATCTACGATGCGATCCCTGTGTGGGCTTGCATTGTCGTCCTGTAATAGGAAAGCATGACCTATTGGCCCTGCATATGGGTGCACATAAGCATCAAGGATGTCATCTCTATAAACCTGAGCATTCATGGTTCCCCTTGGAAAGACATGGAGGTCTGTGTGTCCACTCAAAGAGATGCCACCCCAAACATAGGCACTGCCTCTTCCGTATGCATCTCTTTCACGGGTGTTTGACGGATGATAATGGGTTCCAGGTTCTCTCCATATCATATAATGCCTACTATCGCTTTCTAGAATAAACCTGGACTCATCTGTAAAGAGAACAGCCCTCCATTGGTCAGGTGTCCAGTGGACATGTTGTCGTGCCCACTGCAAACGGTCCCTCCTACGGCGTGATCTGAGTGGCACACAAATGGCTGGTCATCCCACATACAGACCGCCTTCGTGAAGCCTTCTGTGCACAGTTGACGTTGACACCAACCTTTCGGTGGCTGCAGCAAGGGAAGATCTAAGAAGAGTCGGAGTAGCGGTTCTATTCCTGCGTGCACATAATGTCAAATATTGGTCATCGGCACTCATCGTAGCAGTTGGCTGAACCTCCTAGATGCCGAATCTGTGGTTTGAAATTGCCTCCAAAGTCTATGAACCACAGAAGGACTCACATTTAGCCATCTGGCCACTTCTGTTTGACTTTGACCTGCCTCTAGGCTCCCAATGGCTCTATATTAGATTTCTGATGTCACAGTGAAATATGTGGGCTTGCTCTCAAACATGGACTTTTATGCTCCTCGCAGATGATATATTCCGAGTGCAGTGCCACTAATTTGCATATTGCACTTTTACTCAGCTACTCTTACTTGGCAACATATTCAAATTTTACATGGTTTGGCTTATTTTTGAGGAAGTTATCACTACTTTTGTGATTTTTCCTTATAATAACCAGTGTATTTAAAGAAATTAAATAATGAAGAATGTGCATAAATTTATGTATGTTTCTCGCATTGTGATAAAATGATGGTACGTAGAGCCATCAAATTTTAAATGATGTAAACCTGCTGCAAATATGGGCATCTGGAAGCCCAAATTTGAAATTTGGAACTTGGTTTATTATCAATTTCATATTTTGTAAAACTTTAACGAATTTTTGATTAACAAACTCAATGATTTCAAAGCGAGCAATGGCAACGTTGTACAGAAAAAACATTTTTATCTCCAGCACGGGAGACTGTGTATAGGAAATTCTAAAGATATGCTCAGTTTAAAATTATTTTGCGATATTGTTCTTTAACTGAATTTTATGGTTTAAGTGCGAAGAACATGATATTTAATAAATAAAGGTAACACACAAAATGTTAAAAAAATGCTCCTTTGGATGTAACTTAAAATCTGAAGCATTTCAGATTTCTTTTTATTAATTTTTTAAAGCATTTCAACATTTTTTATTTATAATTATATGAATGTTATGCACTGTGTAAATATATATAAAGCACTATCTTCATCAAATATAGTACAATTAGAAGGTAGTACCTAATTTTTGTTAACTGTTGATTGTTATGACTTTTAACATGATTGTATTCTACTAAAATTTAAAGTATTGAATTATATTTTGAAAGTTAAAATTCAGCAAAGTAATGAAATGCATATTTCAATAATGTACTCATGTTATCAGTATTCATTAATTTATTTATTAGTATTAATTTAATAGGTCATTTACTGTATTTTTATTCATTTCATCTGTGTTTTTGTTTTTTAAGAGAATATTAATTTACTTTGATCATGAAAAGAAAAGAATAATTAAGTTTATCTAATTTCAGGTTCTGTCAACTGTATTAGGTTTACTAAAGATGGGCAATGTGTGTTAGCTAGCTGTTTGGACAATGCTTTACGACTTGTTGATAAAGATAGTGGTGAAATTCTTTCAGAGTAAAATTTATAATCTTAGAAACTTTTTAATACTTTTAAATATGAATTTATTATTTAATTAATGTTTTTTATTTTCATTTTAAATATTTGAATGGCTGTTTATTCCCCATTTTAATTTGGCTATCTCCTCTTTCTGTCCTAAAAGTAGAAATTTGTTATAATAATTGTTGGTAATAATTTCTTTGGACTGCGTGTTTCCAAATTATTCTATTACATGCTTGCTTATGTAATTCTGCAATGTGCTTAACTCTTACCTAATCACTAAAGAAACTTTTGATTATATATCCCACACTTCTAAATGCACATTTCCTTTTTCTTCTTCACCTTGTTGCTGCTTAGACATGTCACTTAGCCTCTGCTTTCTGTCATCATTTGTCTAAAGAACTGTAAGCTGTACCCAATTGGGGTGGTACATATCACACCTGTAAGGCTGGTGTGGGAAGAATATGTCTTGCAAGAAATAATCCTGCAGAAATAAATTATGTGATATATCTTCGGCAACATCTACTTTTTTTTCCTTCGTTATGCATCATTCAAACTATGCAGTAGTCCATTATAGCTATTCTCAAATCATACGATTTCACACACATATACATATATATTAACTCTTTGGCTTATAGAATCACTGCATACATGATTGCATCAGCCAAATATTAATGCATCAAGCTTATCTCACTAGAAATTGACAGGATAAATAAAAATTTACATTAAAAAATATTTAGATTTTATATAATTAAGGTGGCAGTATGCAAACAAAATATGTATTTTTTATTTTTATGCTTGTTTCATCTGCTGAATCAGCGCTTAAGAAAAAAATGTATCATTATCATCTAATGTACCATCTTAACAAGAAATCAAGGTTTTAATTATCTGAGTACCAAGATGCTATGTATCAGAACAATCAATGCATCATTTAAATGATTTTTCTTTCCTACTAGAAATTCGTACTTGTCATTGTAACATATTCCTCAGATTATGCAGCTTTATCAGTGTCTGCATGCAGAGCTGTACCTAGGTATTTTTTCACTTGAGACAAGAGGTTAAGTGCAAGCCACCATATACAGTGCATGCTAAACTTGTCCACTTTTGTATTCAATAAATGTAACTATTTTAAATCATAATACCTCAGTTTTTACAGTAATTTTTAATTGCAGTTTTTTTATATCCAGCAAATAATATAAAAAAATCTTTATAGTTTTAAATTGAAACAAAAATGTTTAATACATTTTTGATGGCTCTCTCAAAATAAATAACTTTGAAAATATTAAATAGCAGTGCAAGTATACACACTGGCTGATGAATTAGAAACTCAAGATCAATATTTTATTGGACCACCTTTTGCACGGACAGCTGCTCTGATTCGTTTGGGCATCAAGTCTATAATGCTTCTGCACTGCATTTTCATTCAGAGATTACCATGCTATGCAGCTTTTTAGGTCTTTCAGATTAGATGGAAGAGGAGAATACTGTCAGATACGTCTTTGCACCATATTCCACACATTTTCTATGGGGTTAAGTTCTGGTTTATGCCATGGTTAGGGAAGGTGTTAGAAGTCAGACTGATGTTCAACAAACCAATTTGAACACTTCTGGCACGATGCATAGTTGCATTATGGTCCAGGAAGTATCTGTTGCCATCAAGGTAAAAATGCAGCATTGCAGGGTGCACTTGATCTACCAGTATATCTTGGTATCTCATGGCTGTTTGTTTACCCTCAAGGAACACCAGGGCACCACTTTTATGCCAGCAGACACATGCCTCATATCATGGTACTTCCACCAGACGCTTGCACAGTGCGAGTAAGGCAAGATGGATTCACGGCTTCATGGAGTTCTTGCCAAATTCAACATCTTCCATCAATGCAAAATAAGGTGTAATATAGTAATTCATCCAACCACATTACCTGTTTCCAATTCTCATATGTTCAATGTCTTCTTTCTTAACACCACTGGAAACGAATTCTTGCATGTTGGGCCGAAATGAGTGATTGTCACACAGGCACTTGACTATGCATTCCTATCCCTTGCAAATCTGTGTGCATGGTTTGAGCTGAATTCGGTTGAGAAGAGCCTTGGTTGATGATCTGTGTCAGTTGAAGCACAGTAGAGTACCTGTTCTGCCGTACAGTTCGTTGGCGCCGCTACCGATCACTCTTTTGGAAAACTGTGCTTGAACCACAGTTATGTTTTCTGGAGAAGGACTGTGTGTTCTGATTGCAACTTTTGAAAGCCTTTGATATGGCTGCTTTTGAGAACCCAGTGAGATTTGTTGTCTTCAAAATCAAGGCCCCTGCTGCACGGGCATCAACAATAAGCCCTTTTTTAAATGGTGAAAGACCTTTCCTTTTCCCCTTTTACTTCCTTCATTGTGAAAAGCTCTCTTCCAGCTTATTTATACTAGCATTCTAACCATGTGTAATCCATGTCATAAAAAAAAAATTGCATTCTTCGTCCTAAGCATGCATTCAAATAAAAATCTCAAAGGTTTTTAATTCATTGGCCAGTGAGTGTAATAGAAATATATTCTACTAATTTTTAAGCCTTTATTTTATATCCTAATTTTTTGCCAGCCTAATTTTCTATCTTAATTTATTAGAGCATTCATTAGTATACAACAGATCCCATTTGATGACGTAATCATATTTGCCTATGATTATTTTGATGATATTAAATGATGAGGGATACATTTAATATTCATTATCAGAAATGTCAATGCCTCTTAACTAATTTTATGAAAATACATTGGCAGTATTTAAATGCATACTTTAATGTGGTATTAATTAGCTAAAAAATTTTATTTGTAGTCTGCTATATGCAGCTATTGTACAAAAAATTTGCCCTTTATTTTCATAGAAGGGTTGAATAATGTGGTGTTTCTTGGATAACGTTTCAGTGGTGGGATTCACCTAGCTGACACCATTTGTAAAATTGCTGAAATACATACATATGATTCTACCAATTTTAGCATTGGCCTTATAGTTTGATAGTGAGCAGATTAATTTGCCTGATCATAAATTTATTTATTATGTGAACAAATTTAATTTAATTTTGTCACTGGATATCTTGATAAACTATTTTATGTAGTCTTAGTGTTGCCGTAGAAATCAGATTAATTGCATACTTTATTTATTTCCTGATGAAGTAAATTAACCATGTTGTTATTTTTTTTGTATTGATTTATAATTGTAGGAATTGAATAATCTAGAATTTTGAATTGAATTAGTCTTTGTTTTATCCATTAGACATCGTTTTCTATGTAATTTTGTTTCTGCTTACTTAAAAGTACTAGGCTTTTTCTGCTTAGCATACATTTAGTAGTTTTTAGTGGTTTTTAAATTTTACTTCCAAATTTTTTTAATGTCAAATGGGTTATTGAGTTACAATGTAATTTAAGCTTTTGAGAATTTGCTTTGTGTTATTACTGTACATTTCTGTACTGTTTAATTTAAATTTTTACTGTTAGAAAAAGAAATCGTTTTGTTTTTCTCTTCCCTTACCTTCTTTTTGTTTCCCCACTTTAAAGTGAAAGTTTAACCCTTCATTAATTCCTAACCACTGTTTACTTTTACAGTTTTGATCTATTGCGTATCCCTAAATCTAACTGCGAGGTAAATGAAGTATAGTTTGTTATTATTGATTTCTTTTGTGCTTTATATATACAAGGTGATTCTAAAATGTCTGGTAAAAAATAAATAAATAAATAAAGGCTGGTAGAAGAAACCAAAATAAGCAAATTTTGTATGGAATGTGAGGGAAATGAGGCATTGAGAAAAGGTGCTGTTGAGATCAAGAGGTGAAAGCAGTCCACTGGCATAAATCATCATTCCCATGTTGATTTCCACTGGTATACTACATGAACACAGAGCATTTATAAAATGCCAACATGCATTTTATAAATGAGGCTGTAAATGGAAATGGAGCAGCTGCTCGAAGGATGCACAGAGAATGATTCCTGAGTAGACAGCTATCAAACCCCCAAACATTTGAGCATATTAATTGGGAGTGGTGTAAAAGTTGATTGTGTCATGCTTACAGATGTGGGTAGAGGAAGATATCACCAAATTCGTGCAATATGCGCAACATCTGAGGACAATCCTGCAACAAGCATGAGAGATGTTGAACATTCATTTGATGTTAATTGTTTGGAGAACTTTCAATGAGGAAAAAGCACATCCATAATATTTGCAGAGGGAGCTGTCACTGAAATTGGATGATTCTACTTTGCAAGTTAACTTTGCCTTTTGGTATCAAAAAGCAGGCTGCATCAAATCTTGACATCCCTTTGTAGAACTGATGTTCACATATTCGAGTGTGTTTAACACCCTCAGTTTTCTCTTTTGGGTGCATGATTATCCACATGGCATGAGATACCACACAGGAAAAATTCTCCATTAATGTTTGGACTGGCATGACTTAGCACACATCTGCTAAGTTTGATCTTACATTCAATCTAGTGCTTGAATGTCTGTAAGAATGGCATCCTTTTGCAAGATATCTTTCAGGAGCTTCTTCAGGATGTTGCTCTAACTGTTCACACACAAATGTTCTAGCATGATAAAAAATTAGCTCACTTCAATATTTCAGTACAGAGTCTGAGACTTGGATTCATTGGGGAATCCAGATTTTGGAATTTTTTGGATTTTAGATCATCGGTTTAAATCTAGTAAGATGACGTGTAGAAATTAGAAATACAAATAGTTGTTTAGGAAATAATGAAACACTTGTGATCTTAAGAAAATGAGAATTTACAAAAAAAGCTCAATATTTGTTTATTTATGTTATTAAATGCTTTTTTTTAACATAATTCATTTAAACTGTTTTGTTTTTCTAATACATACTTTATAATTTTATGGATACGTAATACATATAATTTCTTATTTAGTTACAAAGCTCTTTTGTTCAAGTTCTGCAATTGCCTTGTTGAATAATTTCTGCTAAATTGTTAGTCAAAATATTTTCATTCTCAGCAACCTGTCTATCACTTTTTTCATTATAGGTAGCAATATATTATGGATTTAGGGGAACCATATATCACCTGTTACTTGAATGATGATTAAGGCCTTATCATCACAATTTAAAATTTATGTTATATGGCATTAATTTGTTACAACTTCCCACATTTATTTAAACATTCCGTTAATTGTAAAATTTCTTTTTGTGATATTCAAAAACCTTCAAGTTTGTGGCTATCATTATAAAACTTAGCTAACATTGGCAGTGTATCATGAAATTGTCGATTAGAGACATGTTGTTCTGCTAAATTTTTGTCTTCTATCACATGCTTAAGAAGTTAAGGTTGAATTGTGTCAGTTTTGTTATTTATTATGCTTATGTTTATTTCTCTCATATGCTTATGCCTTATTTAGGTTTTGAATAAATAAATTCCCACGTATACTTATCTATACACTAAATAAATTATTTTTAATTCAAAAAGGGCTAAATTTAATATTTTGGCATATGTATATCATTTTTTTGCCATCTTTTATTATAAGAAATCTTATTTTTTGCACATTGAAAGAAATTTCTGTAAAAATTTTTCTGTGTCAATTTCAACACTGCAGCACAGTTGGCTGGAGTCTCTAATCATCGCTAAACATTATGTCAACATAAAGGTTACCATGCTGTTCAGTATTCAGTTACTAATATTTTTAAAATAAAATTGTTTTAGACATTGATACATGAGCCATCTCTCAAGCTACCATCAGTTGATAGTCATGAGGTGATGCATACAACAAATAATAAAAAATGATTCCCCAGTTTGGCACCAGGTATATAAATTCTTCAGTAGGTGTAAAATCAGTTATGAACTTTAGTAAAGTGTTCAGGATGAGATTTGTACCACTCAGAAAGTCGGCTATAGATCATACGGATTTATGCCAATTAAGTGCCTGTGTTTCATCAACATGGAGATATTTTATTTTGTGCCAAAGTGAAATTAAGAATTCCTCCACATACTTTATTATGAAAGAAATGTCTACTGTGCATGCATGAAGCATTAAGCATATGCTAAATTGAGATGCTACTCTAAAAATAAATTTTTTTTTCCTTTTTCCCAAAAATTTCTTTAAAAACAATTGCTTGTAGTCTGGCAGTCGGGATATTAGATCGTTCTGGATCTGTATGTACAGATTTTGGATTTTGTACTGTATCTAAGATAAGCTTAATGCTATGTATGAATTTCACAAGAAACTTAATGCTACTTACGAATCCCATCAGAAGCTTAACACTAGTTACGAATCCCATCAGAAGCTTAACGCTACTTACGAATCCCACTGGATCAGATGGAATGGATCTGATTGTTGTCCATCTCAGTCACCAGATTTGATATGTATGCCTTTCTTTTTGGGCATATTAAGGGCATGCTCTATAACTATAAAAGTCTCAATGAATCTGATGAAGATGTAGTGGTCAGACCTTTCAGTTGCTGCTGGAAATGTGTGTGGTGAAAAGCCTGCACTTTTTGTTAATGTACATCAATCAATGTTTCACCATTTACTGTTGATGGTCACACTTTCAAGCATGTATTATAAAAAACTGAATCACAATTTTATGTGTTTATTGTTTACCTGTTGTTCATATATATATATATATGTATATCATATGTGCCATTTCTGCATACACATTCCACTGCAGAATCTGCTTGGTTCAGTCCCCTATACCTGCAACTGTATTTTTGCCAGATATTTTAGAATTATCCTGTATATGCACTACTTATCAATATTAAAGGGTATAGACAGAGAAAAAAGATAACTGCCACTTAGTAAAAAATTATTTAAATTAATTTCTACAAGAGCATTAGTTGATATACATTACAATAGTAACCTTAGGATTAATCTCTAAATATTGAATTTTATTTGAATTATATTGAAATCAGTTTGTGGAAATTTATAAATAATGGCAAAATTATCTTCCTTGTTTTGTAGCACATTTTTTCGTAATATTGTGTGTGGTCTGATCTGACAGAAATGAATCCTTGCATCTTGATTTCATATTATTGTTGATTGAATCTTATTCAGTTTTATACCACTTTTCTGAAAGTGCACGTTTCATATCATAGAAGGCCCAGGGAGTCATTTGACAGACAGTGTCTATTATCCAGGCACACACTGCCGACATATTGACATTTTTTCTGTTAGCTTTTCAGCAGATTTATTTCGAGAATGGGCTTTAATTTTTACATTCAACTATTTGTCTTAAAATATGTTCTAAAATATTAATCCCAATTTTTAAAATACTTGCAGAAACAAATTCAGAAAAGTGGTTAATCATAAGAAACTGCGAACTTCTGTTCCATGATGATCTGTAATTTTGCATGATCATTCCACTTTTTCATAAATTCTATTATTCATTTTCTAGCCTAAATGTTTTTTTTTTCCTCTCTTTTGCCTTTTAAGCTTGCCAACCATGTAGGATAAAAAAAATTCTTACATAAACTACTTTCTTAATTATATAAGTTATACTTTGTGTAGCATATGGTGTATAATTAATGAAATTCATTTTATTTTTGTATTTTCATTTCTGTTTTATGTATACATAAGTTTTCTTCTGTGTATATGGATATTGGTAGTTTGCATTGATAAATAAATGGGCAAAAGTAATAAAGATTCGCTAATATTTTCTGTTGGATTTATTTTAGTTTATTTCAGAATTGTAAAGATATTTTTATTTTTAGATATCGTGGACACAAAAATGAAAATTACCGAATTGAAAGTTGTCTTAGTAACACAGATTCTCTTATTATTTCTGGATCAGAAGAAGGCTGTGTATATTTTTGGGATTTAATTGAAGTAAGACAAATTAACTTTTTATTATCAAAAAAATATTTTTACTGAAGTCTTATTTGATGTCATTGTAGCTTTAAAAATAGTGTATTGTTGCTTGCGTATGGGTTCATAATAGAATGAATGCACACAGGTCCAATAATAGGTTGATAAAATTCATTTTATCAAAAGAAACACTTCAGAGTTTTGGAACTTTCCACAGAAATAGTTGTACAGATGTTTACAGTATCACAGAGTATGATTAATAGTTACACTTCAAACTGCTAGAAACGTTAAACACAACAGAATGCTAAACAGATCTAAAAAGCAAAGCTCTCCAGAGTTGCTCTGAGATAACAACTAACAACTACAGCTGAGGGCAGATGCTCTCTCTGGCCTTATATAGTTTTCACCCATCTACCAAGATATTTCTAGTACTTTCTGCTTCTCGAAGTTACTGAAAGGCATATGAGGGTCGAATATGGTTGCAGTTACACAGAGCATCAGTTGCAGTTATTCAATTACAAAATCCATTACAGTTACACAGGGACCAAACCAAAATGTTGCCAAATGGTCGCCCAGTTTGGCGACTGCCAGCAATAGCCATTTACTCAATGTTAAATAGGCTTGCCCCTGTATTCTTATTTTTCTGGCAGTGCATCATTTCTTAAGATTTTCATGTTACATTGTATGGAAAAAATACAACAATGTTATGTGTAATTTTCACTCAAATCATCTGTGTATGTACAAAATTCATAACAGTATGATACTTCCATCTTATCCTAGGTCAAAATTTGGTGTAGTGTGAGTGCTAAATTCTGAACTTATGCTAAAGAATAAATTATGAATTTTGTGTATTTTTACATTTTTAACTAAAAGCCTAACTTATACTTAGCTGTAATTTAATGTTCTTTGTTTTGGTTTTATATTGCAAAATAATTAAAGCAACAAAAGTATTGTTCTGGATACCGAAATTCATTTTAAATATTACTAGTCAAAATAAATAACTGCAGTGAATTTTGGCTTTATTTTGATAAAATTTAATAACATGTAACATTAAGCATTTTAAAATTTTTACAGTATATATCAAACATGGTCAACTGTGGCTTTCCGACACCTTAACTGTGGCTTGTAAGTTACTTGCAATCCTTTGCCATCTGAAATGCGACTTGTTTTGAATAAATATAGTTTAATTTTTTAATACAAATGCAATTTGAAATAGAAATCATGCAGTGCCATGTTTCTTTACTAATCACTAATTTAATTTCTGATAATATGTATATAAAAATATGATAGATTTCAAACTGTCTACTTCTGGCTTATTGTCAGAGTAACAAATACGTAAAATTACAAATAATTCCACATTTGGTAATTACTCTTCCAGTTACATTACTTCTTAACAGGTAATGGTCATCGAAATACATTAACACAAAGTTAATGTAAAACACAATGCTAATATATTTATTTAAATATGCTCCCTAATATTTTTTTCTTTCAAGTTAATTTTACTTCAGGCAGTATCTGCTTACATTCCTGTGTGATCCGATTGTTCACAACACCTGGGGGATTTGCTATTCGTTGTAGGGTTTTATTCAGTCCTTGAATGGTGTGAGTAACTTCTGAAGAAGCCTGTTTCACCTTGGAATCCATATAGAGCTTTTTTAATCTGTGGAAGAATTTTATGAGGATTTTATTTTTGGTTGAGTAAACCTTCAGCCTCTTACTTGATTAGGAAACTTGTCCCAATTTTTTGGAGAACTCTTTCAAAATTTCCTATCCTTAAGCTAGTCAGGCATTTTAATGAAATTGCTTCACAGATTTCGTAGCCATTCGTAATAATACGCTTAACACTTTTGCCACATGAAACTCTATCTTTTGTAATAATTCCTTGGTAATCCTAGACAGAGACCATAATGTATTTCACCAATGGTTGTGCATGCTGAAATATTTGGTGTCATGGGAAGAATCACTGGTTTGAAATCAATTTAAATTTTAGTTGAAATGCTTAATTCCCATTTATATCAAATAATGTTATTCCTGATAAAGATCTTTCACCTTAATCATAAAATCTTCATATCAATAACCTTGCATCAAGCAATGAGGGATCAACAGAACACAAACAACTCTCTTCTCCAAAGTTTCTGTCAACATCAGCATATTGATATTGGTGAAATCTCTTGTAATATTTTCTCATATTTTTCAATTTCTTGTTTGATGACCTTCTTTCTTTCTACTTGGCACCAAGTTAAAGGCATTTTGCTATGCTAGGTTAGAGGCATCAGTAAATATTGCACTAGATTAGAGGCATTTTGCTGCCCGGCATATGTAAAACCCCCTTTAGTACTGCTGTTTTGCAGCTGCACTGGTTGCCCTGGCTCTGATACCAGCATTACTCTTCTTTTAATCTGTTGATGTTTTTTGTCTTCCTAATTTTCGATCAACACGTACATCTGACTCATCCTTCATAAAAGCTTAGTAGCCAGACAGAAAGTTGTACAATGATCCACTCCTTGTTCACTACAAATTTCAGGCAATAGTGTAAAGTTTTGCTCCCATAAATGTTCATTTTTAAAGTCTGATCTTTTATTTTCTGAAGTATCCTCTGCCTATAAACTCCATTTGAGATTTATTTTCTGTACGCAGATTAGGTAACCCAATGAAAATTTGTACTGTGTAACTATTAGACTGACAATATTTTATTTTAAACTTATTAATTTATTTTAAACTATTGCTTATAAACTGAGTTATTTTGCTTAGAAACTCAAGATGAGATGGTAAGTCATTTAACTGCCTTTACGGGGGTCCAACAGTTAGAATATGGTGGATCCATATACCTATTTGGTAGGAACTAGACGTCTGCCATCATAGAAAAGGCTTGCACATTGAACATCTGCGCATGTCCATAAAAATATGAAGAGTTACGCTTTCATATTATATCTGCATTTGTGAAATAAATTCATTATAGTAGTGACAGGTATGCGTTTTTTCTGTAATATTAGTTTTGATTTGGTGGGTATTTGAAACAAAGCTCAGAATTAAACAGCTAGGTTGAAAAGTTCGGTTGGTAGACAGATGAAATATGTGCTTGATGAAGTGTTTGTATAGCCTGGCATGAGCTACCAGATTTTATTAGCAACAGATTATGTATGTCCAGAATTATCATAACCATTCAAGAGGCATTTCGAGAATTTTAATCATGCGCATGAACTTTGTTATCTATGTCCAAAATTATCAGGACAATTCGAGAGATAGTTTCAAAGTTTTTCAGTGAGGCGCATGAACTTCATTATCTATGTCCAAAATTATCAGGACAATTCGAGATTTTTAATGATGTGTAGTATACTGATTGCTAAAAGAATTCTGGCAGATTCCATTATATGACACGCCAAAATACTGTATCAGTCAGGGCCATCATGAGAGATACTGATTATTCAAATACCACTGAAATTGCAATAATATTCTATTTTTGGTAAATTCTTCAATACTTGGCATTAATCAGTAAATTTAGTTATTCCAAAAGTTTTACAAAAAATTGTTGAATGATTTCTCAGGTTATAGGATCCAAGGATTCGAATGATATCGGTATGTTTCATGTTTCGCCTTATGTGAATTGTGAGGAGAAACAAAATTACTTTTTAAGCAAAAGCCTAAACAAGTTAATAGCTTATTTTTAAATAAATATTCTTTCTCAAGTATAAATGATGATTTGTAATTTACTCAAATAATACTTTTATATGTAATTGTAGACCAATGAATATGCTTTTGGTTCATTTTACCTCTACTAAAATAAAACAACAATAATTATAAACGGAGAGGTATAAAAGTAATCAGAAGAAAATATTTTGTTTCTCTACCTGAAGAAAAAATGCTCAGTACCCCAGTATAAGATTTACAAATTTTTATTTTCTTGGGACTTAACTTTTCCGAATACAGGACCGTAGATGTAAGATGTATTTATTCATATTTATATGTAGTCATTTTAATCACATATTCATTAATTTACTTCAAAAGTTTCTTTATATTCAAAACCTGTATCATTATTTTTGAAACGATATAAATTCGGATTTGCGGCTGTCAGAAGTTCATAAAAACCTATCATGTGGCTCCCATTGTCTTGAAATTTGGCCATTCCTGGTATGTAATGATATTTGTAGTTTTACAGAAACGCTTTAAACATTTACTAGTTTTTTTATGTAGCTAATTTTTATAAATTATTTAAGTCACATGTTTCTTTTTTCCGAAATAATGAAATTCTCATAAAATGTCCGGCATCTGTTGATGTAAAAAAAGTATTATCAGGATCAAATATAATGAAACAAGTACCAAAAATATACCTATTATTATTTATGTTTTTTAACTGACAAAATCAACTGATTTTTTAATAAGTTGTATAAAAGTCAGCATAATTTAAAGCTCTTTTATCTGCTTAAAGTAGCTAAATTTTTGTTTAATTTCCCTTTGCATAGTTTGTGCTGGCCTATAAAAAGGTAGAGTATTTTAATACTTTAGTCCTGTTAATTTTTTCTGTTAGTGTATAAGTGTATGTAAATGGGAAACTTCAAAGTTAAGATTTAGAATTTCTTAAATATATTTTTTTTTATAAAATAAATAGTTTTGTGTTCATGTATTAAAATTTTAGTCATACTATTAGGTTATGAACATTTCTCCCTCCAAAAGAAGAATGTGTAGTTAAATGTATGCAGATTTATGTTTTCAACTGTTTATACATTTTACTTTTATCGTTTAAGTCCATCTAACTCATTTCTTTTCTTCCTTCTTTAAGGGTACAATAAAAACCAAGCTGGAGCACACTGGACACAAAGTAGTACATTCAATTTCATTTCATCCATTAAAACCTGTTATGCTCACAGCTGCTGAAACAACTGTTTATCTTTGGACAAATTCTGTATCTATGGAAGAAACATCTGACTAATAAAGCAATTTATTTTCTTATCGTATGTAAACTGAATGCTTATCATTAACATTCATATTTTTTTTTAAAAAAAAGTTATTGCAAAACCTGTCATGGTGAATACTTCTAAAGTGACTTGTATATCTGAGAATATAAATAAATAGCAGTATTGAATATCATCGCAGAATTCTGTAATTAACCACATTTGCAACTCTGGGCCAAAATTATCTGGAATAGTAATCTTATTGAGGTTTCAGCTTCTTTTTTTTATTTTTACATTTGATAGTTAAGTTTTTTCCACTCCCTTCATGAGTGTATAAAATATTAAAATATATAATAGTATGTATGAATGATGAAGTACTTTCTTTTATTTTCTTTCTATTTCTCTTCCTTCCCTCTTTTTATTAAAAGTATTTGTAAAATGTCTGCTGCAAATAAATCATGGATCTGAGCAATAATTAAGGAAATACTATCTTTGAATCTTATAGGTTTGCTTTTATTTAATCTTATAGCCATGTTTGATTTTCAGCAGAATAAACTGACTGCATGGGTATTTTATTGGTTCTTCCCATATTTAACATTAATGTCACAGTTTCATGCAAAAATTATTCACAAATGCAGCCATTCCTATATACATTATTAATATACATTAACTCATACACTTTACCTGAGACTATTAATGAAGAAGTCTTTTTCTATTTAATGATGATGAAAAAGAAAGGAAACAAAAGCCACACTCAGGTGATAGTACTGGAAATTTTGTAAATTGTTAATTTAAATAGAACCTCTTATCAATATTCTTATGTAATGCAGGAAATGGTGCTTGGAATTCCTTATCATTAAAAGCTGTATGAATCAGGTTGAATGTTTGTCAGTGACAATATTGCATTTTCATATTCCATTAATAATCATTTTATTTCGTATTTCAATTTTACATACATCTAGATGCTTTATATAAATTTTCATGCATGTGATTATTTCACATATATAAACAGAAATTAAAAATTCCTATTTATGTAATATATATTGGGTTGGCAACTAAGTAATTGCGGATTTTGTTTAGAAAATCAAAGACAATTTTTTCATGGAACTAAATAACTTTATTCTTTCATGTATTGCCCATTTTGATCAATGACCTTTTGCCATCTTTCAGGCAGCATCATAATCCCACGTTCATAAAACTTCTGGTTTTTATTAGCAAAAAACTGAATCAGGTACGATTTGACATCATCATCATTATTGAAATTTTTACCATTCAAGGAGTTTTGTAAAGATCGAAACAAAAAGTAATCAGATGGTGCAAGGTCAGAACTATCTGGTGGATGTGGCAAAACATCCCGACCAAGCTCCAATAATTTTTGCCGAGTGACCAAAGATCTGTGTGGCCTTGCATTGCCATGATGGAATACAACACCTTTTCGATTTGTCCATTCGGGCCGCTTTTCTTCAACTGCATTGTTTAATTTCGTTAGTTGTTCAATGTAGACATCAGAAATGATCGTTCGGTTGGGTGGTAAGAGTTCAAAGTAGACAATTCCATTGTAATCCCACCAAACTGATAACAAAACCTTCTTTTGATGAATATCAGCTTTTGATGTTGTTTGAGTTGGTTCACCTGGCCTGCTCCACGATCTTTTCCGCTTGATATTGTTGTAAACAACCCATTTTTCATCGCCAGTTATCAGTCGTTTTAAAAATGGATCATTTTCATTACGTTTCTTAAGCAAATTGCAGCTGTTAATGCGTTGCGTTAAATGCGTTTCTTTCAGTTCATGAGGAACCCATATATCGAGTTTTTGAACATAGCCAAGTTGTTTTAACTGATTTTCAATGCATGTATGTGATACATGAAGCTTCTCTGCAATATCACGTGTTGTACTGTGACGATCCGAATCGATTATTGCTTTGATTAGGTCGTCATGAACTTCAACTGGACAACCAAAGCGTTTTTCATCTTTGAGTGAAAAGTCACCAGAACGAAATTTGGCAAACCAATTTTGACACTGCCGTTCTTTTAAGGCTTTGTCACCATAAACAGCACATAACTTTTTATGAGCTTGCGATGCATTTTTCCCTTTGCGGAAATAAAATAGCAAAATATGACGAAAATGTTGCTTTTGATTTTCCATTTTTCAACGAACGCCTAACGAAAACTACGCAACCGATCAAAAAACGTTTTTTACTGATTCACAGCTGAATTGACCACTATCAAATAACAAAATGTGTTTTACATTTGTACTACGTCTGCAAACCTAAAAATTCAACTGAAGCCATCTATGACTGAAATCCGCAATTACTTAGTTGCCAACCCAATAAAAATAAGCAATATCATTTTAAAATACTGAAAAATGTCTTTGGATAGTCAATACAGTACATCCAGGATCTTGATGTCCTCTAATAGGAAGGATCTGCTATCTGGATCTCTCATGAAACTTTTTTTAAAGAGCTTTTGTTTTACTGCACATTATAGAAACAGAGAATATGATACCCAAAAGTAAATGTGCAGTGAGTTCATTTTTGATCTGATTAGCTGTGATGTTTCTTTTGCTGAAAAGGATCATTATCTAATGATAGTATTGAATGAACCTGCATGTTGTTTCTCCTATCAGATAATGAACCACATTTTAATTTTCAGCTGTGTGGTTTTGTGTGTGTGTGTAGGGTGGGAGAAGGATATTTAGAATTTTTCGGTCATATCAATTATATATACAGTAAGTGAAACCTGAAAACCAACATTTATAAGCATACTGGTTTTCATATGTACCGTCATAAGCATATTGGTTTTCACATGTAGGTATAACAGAGAAGGGGGAAAGAATTAGGTAATGATTAACTGAGATCAACTACCACTACAAATTGCATTCTTTCTTAACTTTCTGATTTCACTCAATCTTTATTTATTTCTATTATTATTGTTGTTATATTATCAAAATTAAAGTTTTAGTAAGGAAAATGTTACCATTTTACTCATTTTCCAAAAATTGTACATTTAAAGTATATCAGC
>KK116484.1:85061-108566 GCA_000611955.2 Stegodyphus mimosarum
CAGGAAACATAACCATATCAGATTCCAGTCACGTTTTAATTTCATGAGATTGCTATTCAAACACTAGTATTTGTGCATCATAACTCTATCTTGTTGATAAATAGAATAGCTGTTTGTTTATCTTTTGACAAATCTCAAATCATAAAAATGCATTTCAATTTTAAAAAAGGTGTCAAGAAGAAAAGACAGAAAAGAACTACAAAATTTTCTGACTAATGGAATATGTGGAGAAACACTAAACGAAGATGGTAATAACAATATCCCAATCAAGAGTCAATAAATGGTGGAATCTAAGGTATGGTTTTAAATTCGGAAAATATTGCCACTCATTCTGAAGAATGTGATTAAGAGTTTGTTGAGAAGGAAAAATTTCAGTTGACTATTTAGTAAGAATTCTCAGTATAACAATTATAGGAGTTTATACTTAAAGTTATGGAACTTTGTATCTAAACAAGAAATTGTGACTCTCTATAAAATTAAAGAGACATAGAGATGCTTAAGATGAAATTGCTTAAGTAACTTAAGTTGAAAGAAATGTTTAATAAAACAAAAATAAATGTTAATATTGATCTTTTTCTTATGAAATTTTATAATCTTATTATAATATTATTGTCAGAATAAACTTTCAAAAGTTCTGAAGAGAAAAATTCACTTCAAGAATGTTTTGCTGTTTGTGGTTAGTGTTTGTTATAAAATTATTAGAATTCCATCAGAGTAGCTTGACTGCATTCAGTATTATCTTTTATCTGTGTACTTTAATTCACTTAAAGGGCATTCATGAACAACTCGTGAGGTTATTAACTATATATAATTCAAGGGACCACATTTGATCCAAAACCATACACAAGTTTAGAAGCTTTAACAAATATATAGTAATTTAGCTGGGAGATTATCGTATCTGTTTCACTGCCTGGATATTTTATCATCAGATTACTCCTTTTTATGTTTATTTTATAACCACATATACAACAGATATTTCATTGATTGCAAGATCTTCAAAAGAGTCGTGGATGTTGCTTCTTCATAAACCAAAGGTATTCCAAAGATCTTCAAGTAACTTTGGTATTTTTATGGTCCTGAAATACTGAGATTCTTTTATTTTTGATCTAGAAGTTATTGAAAACATTGAATATAATGTGTAAAATATAAAATTATTTTTCGTGAGATGCCTGCACTACTGTTTATTCTTACAAATATAGCATTTTAAATAACTTAATGCTTGGAGAATTAGCGAAAAAGATGTGTAATAGAAAATCAGTTTTTCTAACCAATTTTTTCTGATAGTTCCAAAAGTATTATATTACTAATTAACTTTTTGATGGAAGATATGTTTGCTGTAAACTGAATCCTGATATTTACATAGATTGACATATTTAATAAAGATGTGATATTAAAATACGTCTGAAATATTACAGGTAAATATTAAGTCAAATTTCTTAAATTTTAATTGCATATAAATTTTATACTGGAAGTGGAACACAGTCAAGTTTGGGGTAAAGTAAAGAATAAAGTAATATAATCTTTGACACATATTATAATAAGTGAGAGTAATTTAGGAAATAGAGCCATTGGTGCTAGTTTATAAGAAAATTGAGTATCAGTTATTCCTGGGTATTATCTGCTATGTACAATGGAATTTGGCAGTCGTATTCAATTTAATGAGTGTAAAATCTTAAATGCAGATAAATGTTATCCTGTATTGATGCATGAAAAATTGATTTGAAACTTAAGATTGTAGTCTAGGAAGTAAAAATTCCCTGGAACTTCTACTTCTTAGCTAATCTGAAATATATTCTACACAATTGCTGTGCTAATCTGATATACATTCAGATTAACGCAGCTCCAGGCAAATATACTGTTATGGATTTTGTATTTAATTTGCTATTTTTAGTACAATTATGATTGAAATTGTTTTATTTTCCCGTGCAATGCAAGGCGGGATGAAATTTAAGCGAAAGCTACGTCGGAAAAGTAAAAATACTAGAGCATGTGCATTTAACGTTTAATAAATAGATATCTCGTAATTGTTTATGCTATCCGGAAAAATCGAGAAAATACCAGAATGATCTCGTGCAGGATTAAAGAGCCTAGAAAAGCCGGACTAAAATATCTCAGCTCAGTTATTGTTGTTGTTAAGTGAATTGTAGTTGTTTACTTAGTGCTGTTATTGATTGTAGCGAAGAGAAATCCTGTCCTTGCAGTACTTCATTGACGGCATCCGGGATGCATATAAGCATTCTGTACCGCGCCACGCACATAGGAAAAAAATTTCCTCCTTGTGATTGGATATGGCCTCTAATGACATCATATCTTCTACGCTTAGGAACGCCTCGACTTTGCTTGGGCTGGAGGGTACACCTCCATACTGCTTGTTTATGTTTTAATAACAGCACCAAAAAGATTATTATGCGCTCTGTACATTTCTTGCTATGAAATTACACTTCTTGCAACACTATAGTGAAGCGAATTTCATAAAAAATATAGTGTTTTTTTTTTTTTCCTTTAGAGACAAAAAATATTATTTTATGTTCATTATATATCCATTCTCTACAGATGCAATCTCCGAAATCATGAGACAAATCAGTTTTCAAAAACTACGTCGGGAGCTAACATAGTACCCAGTACATTCACAATATTTAAAATCAGTCTGAAAAAGTAAAATTTATTTTTGAAGTTAGACTACTATAGATTTGGAACAGAGAAATAGGATAATGAAAGATTTTATAATTTTGCTATTCGATGAAATAGGAAGCCATATGCAGAACTCTGCAGCTAAATTTTTGCGTTTCAAAGAAAACAAACGATAATTTTCACTATTCCTTGTCTCTCATGTGCGCCATTCAACGAAAACAAAATGGTAGCTTAAACGTCATTACGTCAAGAGAAAATAAACTGATGTCATCAAAAAGTATGTCCAATCGCAAGTACGAATTTTTTTCCCATGCGCGTGACGCGGTACAGAATGCTTATATGCATCCGGGGATCCCGAAATGCAGAAAGCTCTGAGAATGGCGGATGTGAAGGATTTAAAAAGCGTTCTAGTGTACGCCATGAAGTTCGAGGCAGCGCAGCAAGCAGCTCGTAGAAACCGCCACCGAATCACAGCTGCTCAAGTCTACAAGCCAGTGATCAACTGATGTCTCGTTTAGATGATTTATTCAGACAAGTAAATACTTAGATACGGAGTAGGAGTGAGGACAAACTGACTGTAAAGTGTTAGAAATGTGGTGTTGAAGGCCACGTACGAAAGAACTGCAGAACACCCCTGGGCACGAAAAATAAGATAGACGATTTAACGAGACAACTGAATGCCTTCAGATGGAATATTGGTTACAAGAAATCGATCTTACAGTGTTGGAACTGTGGTGCTAAAGGCCACATACGAAGGAACTGCAGAACATCACAGAGCACGGAAAATGGTACAGATGATTTAAACAGACAATTAAATTCCATGAGATGGAAAAGAAGTGACAAGAAACCAAAGTGCTGGAACTGCGGAGCTGAAGGCCACGTACAAAGGAACTGCAGAACGCGTGAGGGATGCATTCAAGATCTCCAGGCCCGGTTTAAAGTGATGCACAACTTTGCACGAGAGCGAGTCAACTTGGCGACGGAGAAGATGAAGACCCGATACGACATGAGAGCTACTGGACATCGATTCAACGAAATACAAGGTGAGGTTGTGGAATCCTACTCGACGGAAAGGACTCCGTCCGAAACTACAGTCCCCTTAGGATGGTCTGTACACAGTCCTAAACAGGCTGACGTCATGGTTCGGATACTCTAAACCTAAAGTCTTTCATTACGGCAGGTTAGCTCTTTACTATGAACATAATACGTAGTGTATATACTTGTAAATAGTATAATACCATGGTCCTTTTTGTGTTTAGTATTTGGTAGTATTTAATTTGTTTTAGGTTACTTATTGCAATTATTGTTATGCTGTTTGTTATTGTAATGTAATGTTTGTTATTGCATTTGATGCCTTGGTTGTAAGTTTGGCTTCCTATTCAGGGACTGTACTGCCCGGAACGTACAGTCCTTGGGAAGGGGACAGTGTTACGGATTTTGTATTTAATTTGCTATTGTTGGTAGAATTATGATTAAAATTGTTTTATGTTCCCGTTCAATGTAGCGCGTGACGAAATTTAAGAGAAAGCTACGCCAGAAAAGTAAAAATACTGGGACGCGTGCATTTAACAAATAGATATCTCGTACTTGTTTATGGTATCCAGAAAAATCGAGAAAATACCAGATCTCTGCAGTATTAAAAAGCCTTTAAAAGCCGGATTAAAACATCTCAGCTCAGTTGTTGCTTACTTACTGCTGTTATCGATTATAGTGAATTCGCGGTGTGATCGAATTAGCTTTTTCTGTGTTGAATTGAGTTCTGTTTAATGTTCTAGTAGTTCAAAATATAACTACTATGAGATATTGTACGAATATCTCTGAGGAAATGTTTCAGCATTTTTTTATATTTTTTGTGAAAAGAATAAATTTCATTAACTCTTTAACGACTTCAATCCAGTACGAACCTGTACGCACGCAACAATGCATTAGCGTAGCATTAGTCAGGCAACAAACCTAAAAATCTTGGAGTTTGAATTAAAATACAAATATGAAATCAATATGCTTGAACTCTGTGGTTGATAATTTGAGCTACATTGCAGCAAAATACCATGCAAATAAGGTATGCAACGAAGATGTTCCATTTACATCACTTTTACACACAATTTATACTTTAATAATTAACAAATAGAAAAGTGGGAAGTTAGTTATAAAGTTAATGTCACGCTTTGTTTGCATTTCTGTTTATGATCATTCCTAAATTAGCGTTAAAATTAGTAAGAAATGATAAATTTTAAAATTAGCCTTCATATTACAGTTGCTTTCACTTTTATTATTATTATTATTTGAGTAAACCTCCAAATATTTGCAGTAATTTACTTCTGCGAAATTATCTTACATTATATGTAATGTTTTGCCGTTGCTCTATCGTATCTGATAAGAGAGGGGTAAAATCATTTCACATAATAATGTAAAAATTGACGGATGATCCCAAAAAATAAAAGACTCATTAGGACTGCTGCTTCTCTAAAAGTGAATAATAACTCAAATTTAAAAAAAATCGTATTCAGGGTTAGTCACAATTATTATTACATGCAGTTACTAATTTTTTTTCATTGTTTTTCAGTTTCATTGAATGTTAATAATTTTACAGGATATATTATTTAACATAAATGCCATGCTTTAGACATGTCCCTCCAGTTAAGCATCAAAATACACATTCATTATTAGCATTTGTTCAGGTAATGACATTAAGCATCAAAATACACATTCATTATTAGCATTTGTTCAGGTAATGACATACTTTTTAGAATGGCAAACCATTTCAGCAATATTTTTTCAATATCCTTATGCTGTACCTTTTTAAACTCTTTCCTGTATCCAAGTTTTTTGTCCATGAATACAAATTAATGAATCCTCCTTTTTCCACATGGTACCAACTATAGATTGGGATAAACTGTATTCCTGGCAGATATCCATTTGGTTGCATCAATTCCGTAATTTTTGAATAATACTGTCTACCTTCAATACAGAAAGCTGCACGTTTGCGCTCGGCATAGGAATGAATTTTTGACACTTAAAATTCTTGCCATATAGAGTGAAGAGAGTTAGATGAAAGATTGTGTGAAGTTTCATTCTCCTGGAAAATATGAAAAGTACAGGTAATTTCATCAACAAGCTTCCTATCCAATGTCTAGTGAGAATGCATTTACTTTCCCGAAGATGTATATGGTTGCAAAGCAAATGTGCAAATGTGGAATAGCCCTTATAAAGAATATTCGAAATCATCTAAAAGATTAAAGAATACAAAATTCACCGTTCAGAAAAATTAGAACTTCGATAGCATTTTAAATACTGAAGTAAAATAAACTGATAAAGATCACAAATTTCCATTTCCTGAAAGACAAGTCATCCGTATAGCTCGAAGCTCATACGATTCTATTCCCTACTTTCTGTTCCTTCTAAAACGGAAAATTTTATCATAGCACCAGGCTTGAAGAAAGCTTCATCTGGTAGCTCAATCAAAGAACATCTTCGAGTTCTTTGACTGAATGGCTACGGCAACCATATGGTCTCTGTGACCATTCAGATATGCTTATTGTGTGTCTTGGTTCCCCAAGAACTAGGGATGTTGCACCTGTCCTGCATAGCATTTGTTTAGAACATAGAGAAAGGTGTGGAGTAGGAGATAAAATAATAATAATAGTAATAATAATAATAAAAAACAGTAACATATAAATTTTTTCACTTGTTCTAATACAGATGAAATCCAAGCATTATAAACATGAAGGATTTTGAGCGTTACTAATGTTTTAGTTAAAACTTTCAGAAATACTTAAGAAAGTTTGAAATATATAAAAAATTCAAAGGTATCCAGAATATCCGATTTTATACGATTTAAAAATTGGCTATAGCCCTATAAAGTAACATTAAGTGTGCAGGAAATTGGAAATGGGATCAAAAAGTTCGTTCGTTATACCCGCGGTTTCATTGGGATTTAATTGTATATATTTTCATCTCTCTCTCATAATATATTATATCCGATGAAGATATTACAACATTACTACAAGATCTATTCTTGTAGTAAAACAGTCGATTAGCGACCTGATAATCATGCACACAACCACAAACATCTTCACTACAAAAGCTTTGCTGGTGATCTATTAAATACACCAATTTGTATAAATAAAAAAAGAAAAAAAAATCCGTATGTGAGTGTGTAGTGATTATGTTTACGATTAAATTAATGCGTTCTTTTCGTCAATGCTGTCTTCCAAATTTTTTTTTTTTTTTTTTTGTGAATCTAGGCATCGGGGTTTCTCCAGGCAATTATGGCGCAGATAAGCATCTGACGTTTAGCGGCCATCTTCTAAATTTACTCTGCGATTTTCTAAATAATCCAGTTTTCCACTAAAAATTATCACAATTAGTCGACAAGGGACACGCGTCAAACTTCAATGGAAAATTTACTCGATCAGCTTTTCAGATCGTCGCTTGTATGATCAATTCAAGGCAAGGTATAAGAAATGAATCATCAAATTGGTTTTCGGTGTTTATAAAGTGAAAAGAAATCAATGCTTCCAAAATTAATACAGCATAGTGAAAGTGATTTAATGAATCTGCGAATTTTCTGAATCATTTCAACTAGGCAGTCTGGTGTAAAGTCATCGATCTTATTTGTAACTGCGACTATTCTATAGTATAAAACATAGGTAAGCAATGGTTTAAAAAACAGGTTTAAATAAAGAATTTAAAGATTTGTAATCATTCTATTTGGGGAAAGTTATTAAAAATTACTGTAGTAACAATTATTAGTCCAAAGGGATTTAGTCCCGAAGGACTATTACTTTCGTTTTGCGATTTTGCGTCGATTCACTCTGAATGCCCGTTTCACTTTTCAAATTGTAGCCACTAAATGTTATCGCTCTGCATTAAATTTTAAAAAATGAAAAATCTGCATAAATGTATGCATGTTTCTCGCATTGTGATAAAACCTAGAGCCATCGAATTTTGAATGACGTAATCCTACTGCGAATATGGGCATCTGGAAGCCCTAATTTTGAATTTGAAATTTGCTTTATTATCGATTTTATGTTTTGTAACATTTCAAATTGTGTTATAATAAATATTTTCAATGTGAAATTGAGCTTTTCTGCCCACCATATATGATAGTAAGAATCGAATAAGCTCAGCATTTACTTCTTCAAGAAAATCATCTCAAATGATCAAAATGATCCGGAATCTTGGGTGATTATCTCAGAAAGCGTTAACTGCATTAAAAAAACTTTCGATTTATAATAGCCCAAAAGGAGTTATCCCAAAAGGGTTATTAATTTAGTTCTCGCATTTTGCGTTGGTTCACCATAAATGTCAGTTCACTTTTCAAACTGTTGCCACCGCATATTATCGACCTGTGTTATATTTAAGGAAATTAAATAATGAAGAATCTGCATAAATGTATACATGTTTCTCGCATTGTGATAAAACAACGGTATCTAGAGCCATCCAATTTTGAATAACGTACGTTTCCACTCGAATTTGGAATCTGAAGACCAAATTTGGAATTTGGAACTTGTCTGATTATCCATTTCATATTTTGTAAAATTTTAAGGAATTTTTGGTTAACAAACTCAAAGATTTCAAAGAGAGCAATGGCAACGCTATGCAAAAAAAAACATTTTTATAACCAGCGCCCGAGACTGTGCATCGGATATTTTAAGATATTCTCATTTTAAAATTATGTCGCGATATTCCTGTTGAATTGAATTTTATGGTTTAAGTGCGAAAAACATGATATTTAATAAATAAAGGTAACACAAAAAATGTTAAAAAAACACCCATTTGGGCGTAATGCAAAATCTGAAACCTTCCAGATTTTTTTTGTTAAATTTAATATAGTTTTACATTAATTAAACACCGCTCTTTTATTTATATTTTTTTAAAATTATTTTTAAATTTAGAATTATTTAAAAAAAATTTGGGATTATTTTAAGAATGAGATTATTATTTAAAAATTTGAATTGTAAGAATTCAATAATTATTTTAATAATGAGGTAATTGTAAAAAATAGGTACAGAAAATGGATTAAAATTATATTTCTGAGTATTAATATAGCAAATATTAAGTGCCTGATATTGAATGGTTTTATAATGAATAAAAGTATCAGTAGTTTAAGAAACTGAATAATTATAATAAACCGATTATAAGTTAGATAATTAAAAGTAAAATGTATAAAAAAGTAGTTTGGAATTATGTTAAATAATGTTAAAATTTATGGATATGTATACCAAACATTTAATATCTGTTAACGCAGAATTTGTTAAGAAAAACTTTGAGAAAAACTATTTTATTTTTTTCATATATAATTACTATTTTTATTTATTCATTTATGGAGTGAGGTTTAATTTTTTTAAATAATGAAATGTTTTAGCGTAATCCAAAAAGACCAGTTATCTTTAAACAAAGAACAGAGGTCTTTAGAAGTTACATTTGAGCATTCCATTAACCGTTGGTGAACTAATACATAAGTTTGTCATTGTGGATTTGTCCATAAGATGGAAATGTTTGGTACTTAGAGAAAGTTGCGAGGTTTTTCAGATTTGTACAAAATAAATAAACTGGACATGTCTTAATAATAATAAAAACATAATTTCAGCAAAACTATTTCAAATGATGTTAAATGGAATGAAAATTAGTTATAAAATTTTGAAATTTGTTGTGAGTATATACGTAATTAATGGATGAATTCAAATTTTTATATTTGTAATATTGTGTGAAAATTTCCAAAAGCCTTCCCAAAACAGATGTTATTATGAAATTCAAAAACCTTAGTTGTGGCAAATTACTTTCAAAATTTCATTTTCTCTCAATCTGGTTTCTTTTTATCTTAAAAAATTATTATTATTATTATAAGATAGTGTAAAAATTCTATTTACAAAATTTCAAAGACTTAACTTGAGTATACGAGTTATTCGTCTGAAATGTAATATAAAGAATTTTATGGCCATAACTATTAAATCGAAACTTTGATATTTTTGTAGAATGCTTAAAGCTACTTACCTTATATAAGAAACAGAGGTTTTTATGTGCAGTTGTATTTAAGTATCGCACAGCCATCAGCAATTAGTTAATCTGAATAATTTGCGAGAACCTGCCCATTTTAATTAAACTCTATTATTGTAATTAATAAATATTAATTTCAGTAGAATTTTATAAATATGTAATACATTACCATAAAATTATTTTAAGAATTTTTTAATAATTTAAAGAATTTTTCCTAATGAAAGACTTTTAAAATACGAGAACTGTCAAATTATATTGTGATAATTAAGCAAAAAAGACAAGAACCGTGCATGTTTTTAATCATTTCGACAAAACCCAAGAACTTTAAATTTAGAACATTTATTACAATGTTTTCTCAGAACATCTCAAGAAACTTTAAAAACTTATCTTTTTGAAGAATTACAATTGGACTCTAAAAAATTATCAAAATTTATATTTTGCAATTATTTAAATGGTTAATTTGGCCAAAATTTTATGATTTGTGTTTTTCAAATTATGTTTATCTTCATTTGCTATTGCTATAACGCTTTTTCTCTGAAAAGGTTTTTCTATTACCAAGCATTTTTATCGTTGAAGAGATGATATGTAAGATAAGAAATATGTAGCTATGAATTATAGTTTAAATTAGCAATGACCGCTTAATTCCTCTTTTTAATTTGGGCACTTGTCCATTCTTCTAAAAATAGTAATAACTTTTTTTAAAGTAATTGTTTCAAAATTAATCCGTTTATGTAATCATGCCTGTGTATGCCAATGTACAATATTTTTGTAATCACGCAATGAAATTTCAGCCAATTAGATGAAAGAAAATTTTTACTATAAATACTACGGGGACTAACTAGGCATCTCGTTTTCCCCCCTCTTCGCTTGTGCTAGCAAACGAACTCTTATTAATAAACTGCTATTATGAAAATATTGTGTGGTATATTACGCGCCCAAGGATGATGGGACTGCAAGAAGTTCAGGAATAAATTAATGTGTTCTTTTCGTCAAAGCTGCTTTCCTTATTTCTTTTTGTGAATTAGCAAGGCAATCCTTGTAACCTATATAATGCAAGATAAATATATCTAACGTTGGAAAGCCAGCAATAGCGAAATCAGCATTATAAGTAATGGTCGGTAACCCCTGATAACACGTAACAGAATACAAATAAAGAAATGATCTGCAAAGGCAATAACTTCACAAATGAAAAACTCAACAAGTTTCAGCAAAATATAATAATAATACAGAACTTGAGACCAGGAACAGATCCTTGCTGACATCCCTTCTGAGGTCGACGAATTCTCGAGAAGCTGATTTATATATTTTTCTATCTTAACATTTTTATAGCAAACATGCATTTAAACTCCACTTTTAACTTTTTCTTAAAAAAATTTTTCATTTTTTGCGAACCTGCAGCAATTGCGCATTTTGTCTATTAGTTTCTAAACTTTGTTCTTGTAATCTTTTAAAAAAATGTCTTCTGTCTTTTGAGTTTTTCTATCTTATATTGTGTATATATTGTGTATTTATATTGTGTATTTATATTGTGTATATATATAATTTATAATACGAAAACTTTCCATATACCATCTCCAAGAAACAGAAATTAAATTTAAAACCCTGAATGAAAAGAATTTTTTATTCAGAATTTTAATTAGTATTTTAAATTAGTATTTTCCAGACCTCCTTTGCTTTAAAAACATAAAAATCTGCTATGAAAAATCTTCAAGCGCAAAAATACCAAAATCAAAAGTAAAAATTTTAAGTGGCTATTGTCAATGACGGCAGATTAATTGACTTATCAAGGGGATAAACGAATCTACCATCAATTAACAACTAAATTAAGAGAGAGTGTTTCATCTTACTTCCAAGTAAGCGTCAAATAATTGCTAGATCCAAATCATAAGTCACAATTAATACTCAATCAAAATAAAGATATTAGTCCATTTAAGCCAAAAGAATCCAGTTAAACAAAATGAAAAGCAAATAGTCTTTAAAATTAACGTTTCTCACTAAGAACACAATTAAACTGAACGAGATGCTTACTTTAAAAACATATCCCCTACACTTTCATTTTCAAACTCAAATACAAAAATATACATTTTAGAGCATTAAAAAGTAATTCAAAATCATAAGAAGACCAAAAAGGATATAATCCTTAAAGTATAATATATATATATATATACATATATTTATACATTGCATATATATACATTTATACATTAAAAAATGGATGTACGTAATTAATTTCTGCATAAGAAGGTGAAGATGACACACGTCTAGAAATAACATCTGGTAAAAATTTTCTTTTGCTTTAAAGCTGTGAGAACTTAAGAAAAATGGGCATGCATTATGCCTAAATGCTTTTCCTCTGAAAATCATATCAGATCTCACTTTCGTTGTATCTATAGAAACACAATACTTCTGTATAAAATTTATTTTATTGACAACGAAAGTGTAGAAGTATGATTGGAGCAACATTCCGTCGCACTCCGCATTATGAACTGCTTACTGTGAATGTAAAACATCATATGAAGGACCCTCTGGACTTGAAATCCATTCTTAGAGTTTCTTTTATTCAAGAAAAATTCAGATTTTACACTTCGTGCGTAGGCTGTTTTTTAGAAGACATTCTTGCGATCCATTTGTGCTATACATTTTTCACAAACTAGCATTTGCATAATAATAAATTTCAGAACTGAAAATGCTTTCTTCAAGTCGGAGAGAATTTATCTCCAAAAAATAAAAATAACAATCACCTTTATGCATGCATAGCTGTCATATGCCAGGGATTAAGCCATGCAGGCTTTTCAAGTAATTAAACGCAGATGGTCTTTGATTCGTGGCTGTAGTTCAACAAATAAGATGGGTTTTCAGATATAAGTCCGTTTTCTTTAGAAAACCCTTCACGAAAGCATGCCGCCACTTGGACAGGTTGCCCTCGCATGCTTCGATTATACAGAAATACAGTCAATTTTAATTGCAACAAATTTATATAAGGTTCCAAGATCTTTTAATAAAAATACACGAAATTTTAATTTTTACATTTGTTTTCTGCTGCAAAAATTCCTGTTAATTTTTTTAAATCTAAAAATCATTTTTAGCGGGATGACTCTTTCTGGGAAATGACGTATTGGTTCGGAAGTAATTATAAAAGTTATCTGACTTCAACACTTTTTATGATGAAAGAAATTGGCAAGAAACTTTGATTTAAGCGCGCTATGAAGCTTCAATATGTTAACTAAAATACGACATAAATTTCTAGTTTTAGCATTTCACTAAAGAGGAATTAGAAAACTAAACTTACATATTGATGCATATCAGTTGTATGAGCAATGCCCTCGCCGGGACTCGAACCACCGACCTCTCGAATACTCGCCGAGCTTACTGACCACTACATATAGAAAGCATTCTAAGAAGGCGGGAGAAATACCATATAAACTTCCCTTTTTAAATGGTGACTGGAGATTACGGGACCCAATTGCCAAATCCCGGTGGTGGAGAATCATCACCCACCACGTTTTTTTTAGTTCGGGCGCCACTGCAGAGACATTAGGTAATATTTGAAAGCAGAAGTGATGAAAAAGGAGCAATGCTCTCGTGGGGACTCGAACCACGGCCCTCTCGAATACCCGCCGAGCATGGTAACCACTACACCACGAAGGTATACTACGAAGGCGGGAGAAATACCTTATACAGTTATAACACATACCATCTGAGAACTTATATTTAAAGACATATTTGGATAGCTCTTCTTAATAATATTTGAACATAGTTTGGGTTTGCCTAAATTGATTTTGTTGGTATGAGCATGGAGTTTTTATAAAAAGAATTTTTTTCATGGACATGTTTTCGTCCTACTGAATTTGTATGAAAAAAAAATTAAGTTTCATATATTTTTGCTAAAACGCGCCAACTGCTCGAAGCTTTTAAACGTACTATATTTCATTCGATCTTTAAACTAGAATTATACTTTTACAGCCAACCATTCGAGAACTTTTAAAAACTTAACTTTCTGAAATACACTTCTCCAAAGTGAAATTGCCACACCAAGAAAGAATGCGCGCAGCGTCATGCAAATTGCAGGAGCGAGAGTTGTGAGGCGGATATGCAAATGATAAAAGTTGCGCACGCATTGTATCACACGATATGCATATGCGGGCTATAAAGGTCAGCTACTTTCCCTTTTCATAAACAGCATCTGAGGGTTTACGGACCATTGGAGACTTTAGAAGAAGCATAGAAAATGCCTCTGAGACGTCGGCGAGCTCAGTACCATCCGTTAACGACCGGGGAACGTAACCGTAGTATCGAATTCCAAGAACTTGGTTCGTCGCTGCACAGAATAGCCGCTCGTGTTGGGCTCAGCGTGAACACGATGGATTCAGGAATGTGTACGTGCACGTCGAAAAGGAAGTGGTGTGAAGAGGTGCACGTCAGAACGCACAAAATCGGCGTATTCGGGGGTCAACTATTGGAGAACTTTTGTCCTCGTCACGTGACATCCAAAGCCGGTTGCTTCCAGGAGCAGGTAGATCTGTGTCCACCCAAACCATGCACAGCAGATTGCATGAAGTAAACTTGCGTTCGCGGGTACCAGCCACAGGGGTAACATTGACTGCTGAACACGAGACTAGACGCCTGGTGTGGTCTCACCATTATAGTGCGTGGTCATCGAAAGGCATCGGGTTTTGTCTACGGATGAATCTCGTTTCTGTCTGTGGAGGAAAGGCGGTTGTCGACGGATATGGCAGCAACCCGGAGAACGCTACGGAACAGCCCATTTCGCCGAGTGTCTCACCGTTTCTGCACCAGGCATTATGGTTATGGTGGCATAATGTTTGATCACAAGACGCCTGTGGTACACATTAACGGCAGTTTGACAGCAGACCGCTGCGTCACGCAAGTTGAGCCTGTTGTTCTGTCCTGGTTGCAGGGCGCATCCAACACAGTATTCCAGCAAGACAATGCTAAACCGCATGTCGTACGGCGTACTCTTAACAGCTTGACTGGATATGACATCCAACCCTGGCTGCCAGCCTCTGCAGATCTGAATCCCATCGAACACCTGTAGGATGTCATTGAACGTGACATTAACCGAGGACTACGGCCGCAAACCCTGGATGATCTGCGTGCAGCAGTGGATATGTCTTGGCAAAGGCTACCTCAGGTAACCATCAACGAACTCATCGATAGCATGCTTCGCCGGATTGCAGCCTGTATCGCTGCCCGAGGTGGACACATTAGATACTGAATAAGTTGGTTCATAATGATTTTATGTGTCTATTTTTTCAATAATCTGTATATCCATCTCACAACTCTCGATCCTGCAATTTGCACGAAGCTGCGAGTATTCTTTCTTGGTGTTGCAATTCCACTTTTGAGGAGTGTGTCTTTCTTTCAAAAGTTAAAAAAGAATTTGTCCTCACTTTTTGTTTGCATCACAGGTCCGATTTTCAAGAAGCGAATTATTTTGCATTAGAGAGCTACATCGCTATGTTATGATACATTTAGCTATTGAGTTTATATTTACTATCGAGGAATTCATATTTTTTTGTTAAACTTGTAGGGTTATTATTATTTTAATCAACCAGTTTTTATGATGTAAAGCTTTTTTTCATTACTTCTCATTTTACGTTTCCTCACCAGAAATGTCTATTTCTCATCTTGTGTAAATCAGTTAGAGAGTATTTAAGCTGATGTTTAAGGCAGAGCGTCTTAAGGCCACTTTGCTAGGTTTCGCCACCGCTGATAAGATTGTAATTATTCGGCTTTGCGTTATTGCTGCTGGCATTTAGTTGTTACGTCGGTGAGAAATTCTGAGCGAATTTAGAATTTAAAATTAATTATATAGTATCTGACTACTAGGCTTAGTTTGAATTCGCTTGTTACTTTAAGTTACATCGCCGCAAGTGATGACTGATTTGTAAGCACGAGATGTGCATATTATGTTCAAGTTCTGATTTAAAAAAAGATTATTTTAACCTTCTCAAGTCTGTGTCATTATCTTAAGCGGTGATTCACTCCAAGTCTGTTAGGAGTTTGATACTAATTTATGCTATCAAAGAAAATCTAAACTCTATACTGATAATTTATATTTGTTTTTATTTCTAATCTTTTAATTCTTGTAATGATGTATTCGACATAAAATATAATTTGCATTACTTTTTCAAGACTATTTAGATATTTCTGAACTTTGTAACTAATTATTTCTAGAATGCTTTTAAATAACTGTTTGGAATAGCAGATCTGGAATTGTATTTATTGATGGATTCGATTTTTAAATTTGTATATGATTCATTGATTAGAGGAAAAATATTTTTGATTGATAACTCCGGCGAATTTAAAAACCAGTGTTGCCATTTCCCGAAATTAAATGTTTTACAATCTACTCGCCAGATGTAGCCTTTTAACAAAACATAAAATATTTAATTTATCTTTCAAATGTAATCTATCTGTTACTAATTAACAAATTAACCACATAAAGGCAGAAAAACAAGGTTCTTAATAATACTATTTTCACATTTAATAATGTATTCACATACATATTAAAACGTGAAATGATTGGTTCAAATAAAAATTCATTTAGTACATGATATATATAATTAATAATTTTAATGAACTTTTTTCCCCTAAGTATTTAAAAATAGTCTAAAAATAATAATTAGTTATAAAGTTTAGACATATATAAATATTCTAGAAACAAGTAACGGGTAAAGTAAACTGTTCGCAGTTTTTACTGCAATAGAAGGGCCTAAAGCTTCAATCGAAATAATGAGCCACTACAAGAAAAGCCAGCAAACCCAGCTAATACTCTTCTTGCATAACAATTAGCATCATTTTAAGATGGCGCCTTGCCACCTTTTACCTGGAACTACTATTTTATGTGGAAGCTGTATTTTAGGTGTTATTGAAAGCGATTTAATTTTTATGCAAATGGGTTTCGCAGCTACGGTAGCGGCGAAAATATGCTGACGGTTCTTTTCTTCATCGTCTATATGAGAAAGATATTCCAAGCCACTTTAAAGCTGTTTTCTGTATCGTTACCAACAGTTTATTTTGAAATTTTAAAGATTCAGATACACTAATTATTACAGAGATCTGTGTTTCAGAATTTTTTTTAGTCCAAAGAGGCTTTGTCCCTGAAGGACTATTGTTTTCGTTTTGGCATTTTGCGTTGATTCACTATAAATAACCTATTCACTTTTCAAATTATTGCCACCAAACAATATTGCCGTGTATTGTATTTAAAGAAATTAAATAATGAAGAATCTGCATAAACGTATATATGTTTCTCGCATTGTGATAAAACAACGGTACCTAGAGCCATCCAGTTTTGAATAACGTACGTTTCCATCCGAATATGGACACCTGGAAGCCCAAATTTGAAATTTGGAATTTGTTAGTCCAAAGGGATTTAGTCTCGAAGGACTATTACTTTCGTTTTGCGATTTTGCGTCGATTCACTCTGAATGCCCGTTTCACTTTTCAAATTGTTGCCACTAAATGTTATCGCTCTGCATTAAATTTTAAAAAATGAAAAATCTGCATAAATGTATGCATGTTTCTCGCATTGTGATAAAACCTAGAGCCATCGAATTTTGAATGACGTAATCCTACTGCGAATATGGGCATCTGGAAGCCCTAATTTTGAATTTGAAATTTGCTTTATTATCGATTTTATGTTTTGTAACATTTCAACGAATTTCTGATTAACAAACTAAATGATTTCAAAGCGAGCAATGGCAACACTGTACGGAAAAAAAACAACATTTTTATCTCTAGCGCACGAGACTTACGGAAATTCTAAAGATATGTTCATTTTAAAATGATTTTGCGATATTGATTTTGAACTGAATTTTATGGTTTGAGTACGTAGTACATGATATTTAATAAAAAAAGGTAGCACACGAAACGTTAAAAAAACGCGCCTTTGGACGTAATTTGAAATCTGAAATCTTTCAGATATTTTTTTTTATTATTTATTCACATTTTGTAAAACCTTAACGAATTTTTGATGAACATACTTAACGATTTCAAAGCGAGCAGTCGCAACGTTGTACAGATGAAACATTTTTATCTCCAGCGCGTGAGACTGTGTATCGCAAATTCTAAAGATTTGCTCATTTTAAAATTATTCTGCGATATTGCTGTTGAACTGAATTTTATGGTTTAATGCGAAGTATATGATATTTAATAAATAAATACGTTAAAAAATGCCCCTTTTGACGTAATTTAAAATCTGAAACATTTCAGATTTTATTTTATTTACTTTTTTTTTTTTAGATTTTTAAATTAAAAGAAAAAAATAAAAAAAAGAAATTCAGAAAAAAATAAAAATAATACAAAAAATTATTATTTAAAAAAACATTTAGTTGTTTTCTTTCTTTTTTTTCTTTTGTTTTTTTTTCATTTGTTCTGTGAGTGCTGTAATTTAATCTGAAGTAAGCTTAGTGGAACATAAACACAAATGTGTACATCAGAGGTGACAAAATGAATTTTCCCAATTCCATTCTAATTTTGACGGAGAATCACCTCTTCTTCGTCTATCACAGTTGTCCCGAGAAGACTTTCTTCTGGACAGTATTTTAAGTGATTCCATGCCACAGAAAGATTTACAGACTTCCAAGCCTTCTCCAGAATTCGAACCTGGGCCCAAGGTTATCGCGACCGACTTTCCTACCCCCGTACAAACAGGGTAGCAATCAAACCCTAATGATGGAGACCGAATAATGATGATCTGTTCAACTGATTTTATCGACCACACTGCTATCATTTTGATTGAGAGCACTAGTGGGCAGTATTCAAGTATACATATTTCCTGCCACAAATTACACGAGTAAATTTTCAGTTTCAGTTAATATTATCCTCAGCAAGACTTTCAGACAAAGATTTTGCTCGTCTGTATTTATTGTAGACACAATGATTATAAATATTTAAGTCTTCAAAAGGATTCGAACTCAAGAATCATCATTTTAGTAGCTGCATGAGTTTGTATTTAGTTTTATTATTAATCCAAAGGGGCTTTGTTCCTGAAGGACTATTGTTTTCGTTTTGCGACGGAAACATTAAATGTCGGTTCAGTTTTTAAACTGTTGCCACCAAATATTTCAGCCCTGTATTACATTGAAAGAAATTAGATAATGAAGAATCTGCATAAATGTATATATATTTCTCCAAATGTGATAAAACAACGGTACCTACAGCCATCCAATTTTGAATAACATACGTTTCCACCCAAATATGCGCATCTGGAAGTCCGAATTTAGAATTTGTCTTATTATCTATCTCATATTTTGTAAAACTTTAACAAATTTTTGACGAACACATTCAAATGATTTAAAAGCGAGCAATGGCAACAATCTAGGAGGGGAAAAAAAACTTTTTATCTAAAGCGCGCGGAACTGTGTATCAGAAATTCTAAAGATATACTCATTTTAAAATTATTTTGCGATATTGCTGTTGAACTGAATTTTATGGTTAAAGTGCGAAGAACATGATATTTAAAAAATAAAGGTAACACACAAAACGTTTAAAACGCCATTTTGGACGTAATTTAAAATCTGAAACCTTTCAGAGTTTTTTTTTTAGTCCAAAGTGGCTTTGTCCCTGAAGGACTATTGTTTCCGTTTTGCGATTTTGCGTTGGAAATATTAAAAGTCTGTATCACTTTTCAAACTGTTGCCACAAAATATTGCAGCCCTGTATTATATTTAAAGAAAATAAATAATGAAGAATGTGCATAAATGTATGTATGTTTCTCTCATTGTGATTGAATGCCGTAATCCTGCTGCGAATATAGGCATCTGGAAGCCCAAATTTGAAATTTGGAATTTGTTTTATTAACGATTTCATATTTCGTAAAACGTTAACGAATTTTTGATTAACAAACGCAAGGATTTCAAAGCGGGCAATGGCAACGTTGTACAGAAAAAACATTTTTATCTGCAGCGCGTGAGACTGTGTGTAGGAAATTCTAAAGATATGCTCAGTTTAAAATTATTTTGCGATATTGTTCTTTAACTGAATTTTATGGTTTAAATGCCAAGAACATGATATTCAATAAATAAAAGTAACATACAAAATGTTTAAAAAACGCCCCTTTGGACGTAATTTAAAATCTGAAACCTTTCAGATTTTTTTTATTTGTATTCGTATTTGAAAAATTCATATGCGTTATATTATAATCTATATATATAAAGAAGAAAGTCTGTGTATTTGGTTGTCCTCTAATAACTCAATCACTATTCTAGGTATCGTCACCAAACTTTCTACAGTTCTTTTCTAGGTCCTGGAAAAGGTCGACGTCCACTTTTTTCCAAAAAAGGTAGCTAAAATCAGAGATATTAATTAAAAACTCGGCAAAACGATAATTTTCGCCATCAGTTTTCCGAATGGTAACAGTCTCGCAACCTGGAGATTAAAATCTCCTTATTTCGAAAGTTGTTGCCACTGCTCTCTTTCAAATCGTAGAGTTTGTCAATAAAAATTTTCCAAGTTTTACAATGAAATAAAAATAGCATTGCCAAACATTAAATACATTATTCCCGATTCCAAAAATTCGCTGGAAGCCATTTCGACTATTCCCATCTTCGTACGACTTTAATGAGCCGAAATATTAATTAAAAATCTGAAAGCGCTGATTTTCGCACTTATTTATCCGAGTGGCAACAGTCTCGCGCGTTGGAGATAAAAATGCTTTATTTCCAAAAGTGTTGCTACTGCTCGCTCTCAAATTGTAGAGTTTGTTAATCAAAAATTTGTAAGTTTTACAAAATCTATAAGTATAAAGAAGAATGTTTGTTTGTGCGTTTGTTTGGTTCGCATTATTGATTTCTGAATAATTATGATAATTTTTTTTGCCATATTTAAACGCCTCAAATTGAATATAGGTGAAATATTGGATGAAACTTGAGCTTCTACGATCATTTGATTAAAAAGACGAAAATCATTAAAAAGTGCGTGCCATTGTTGCTGATATAATGAGAGAGTCTATTTTTCTATCGAAATTTTTTATGTGGATTCCATATCGCATCAGACTCAAAAATGTATGACTTATGAATCTTATTTTTTGAATTTTTTTTAGTATGAATCTTATTTTTTGCATAGTTGTTAGAGACAGATTACAGCGCTATCGTTCTCTCTGTTGTTAGATGCATTACTCTCAATCTAACTTAACTGTGGCCTCGGGTACTTCCGCTAGTTAAATATGAAGAACGAAAAAAAAAAAAAATTCAAAATTCACCTTCGGATTGGAGTTTATTTGAAAAGAGGCTTAATATGATTGAACATTTTTGGTAACCTACATTCCGTGTTGGATAAAGAAATGTTTTCTTATTTATCATCCTCGAAATAGCAACATTCAGTTGGCAGTTCATGAATGGTCTGGCCACTGGTGTTTATTTATAAAAATTATGCCATTTTATTTCCGTACCTTCTAATTTTACTATACATAAATTTTTGGACATTTACAATTTCTTACTTGCTGTTGAGCTGAAGAGTGAGCCGCGAAGATCAACTATCTAAGCAGAAATGACGGTGTTGCTTATTGTAGTCATACTGTGAGCATGCCTCCTTACCTTTGGAGCTAGTCTATTAGATACCATTATGGAATCTATGGCATTTGGAGTTTATGGGCTCGCAGTTCATACGGCGTACGCAGTTCGTATGGCCATTTGGCTCACATTTTTTTAATATCTTGGTCCTCTCCCGAGCTAGGAAACCTGCATGAAATCTGAAGTAATCGAAGCTAACAGAACAAATATTTAAACATGTGTCCAAAAAGACCAAAAAAATTTAACAGCAAGTGTTGTTAAAATAAAATCATCTTAGATAGTCTAAAAACCCAGGCTTAAACGAAATTAACTGAAATAAACATCAGCCGTCCCAATCCCATCCTGAGTCTGAATGATTCTGTGAAAGACTAAAGACTCTGGCGAAATTTCAGTCCAAGAATTAACTAGTCTCGTAAAGACTGTACTGAACAACGATCTGGCTGCATTGTGGACCTCTACGATTACGGATTCTGACTATGGATTCTTAATCTATATGGAGTCTTTCTTATTTTTCTGTAACAGCAGTTGCCGAGTCTCTTGTTATAGAATGCTTTAATAAAGACATAAAAAATTGAAACTACTGGGATTTGAATCCCAGTACTATCAGCAGATAATGGCAAAAGAAATAATGTACTTGAATAATGCAAGCAAATTACAGAGGAGAAAAGAAATTTCTTACTTGGAAAGTGCCGTAAAAGAATATGCCTACAAAAATGTTAAGTAAATCATCGATTATTAAGGAGGATATATATTGATCAGGGACAGGGCCGATCTACTTTATTTCTTTGCTGTTGTTTGCTGCTGGGCTACAAAGTGCTGTTATGGCTTGACGGTTGAATGAACTCTCCACGTTTGCCGATTGTATTCTGCCTATTTAATTTTCAATCCTTTATTATTAAACATAAGATGGTTTTATGCAATAAAACAATTATTCGTTAGAAGATAATAAAATAACTTTTTAACGGAAATATTTTTATCAGTTTTCATTGCATAGGCGAAGAAAAAAAAAGAGATTTTTAATGACATAAAAACTGCGTATGGTTAATACAAGTTGCTTCTTTTCGCAATCGAATAATACATCAGTGCATGTCGCGAAAAATCTTTGAAGAAACTTACTTACTTACTTTTATACTAGGCTTTTCAGAAGGAAACGTGAGAAAATCAAATTCGCGTTGACTTCGAAATAAATCACGGATCTTTCAACAGCTGATTGCGTGTGCTAATCGCTGCATCATATTGGCGTGCAAGAGAAGTACACTAACGGCTGTTTCATTCTTCCCTATTTAAAAGGTGATTGGCTAGAGGCACGAGATACTGTTGGCAAAATCCAAGTCGTGATGAATTACTTTTAGTTCTACAATATTTTAGTTCGGAAATCATTGTAGAGATCCTCGTTAGGCTTTTTAAGCGGTATTCAGTTAAAAATTTCATAGTTGTTTATATTTATATAAAGAATTATACTCGTATATTTCGCTTTTTTTATTCCTGTGTAATAAATTTTTCATTTGAAAGCAAAAATTAGAATTAAATTTTAAAAGACGATAATTTTGTAATTTTGCTATTACATGTAATGTGAACGCATCATAAATATATCTTTAATTACAATTTATTTGTTACTATGTATAATTGCTGTCCTTTTGAAAGATTCGTTACCAATTGTTGAATGTAAGACTTTCGCTACAGTATCTTTCATTACAATACTATTACGAATTTCACATTTATTTGGCTATTTATTTAGAATTGTAATTAAAATTGCTTTTTATTTCCCTGTGCAACGCAGACGATTTTTGAAGAGAAAGCTACGTCGAAAAAAAAAATAACAATAAAAATAAAAGAGCGCGTGCATTTAATGCTTAATAAATAAATATCTCGTAATTTCTGTTGCCATCCAGAAATTTTCTGTTGCCATCCAGAAAAATCTAGAAAAATTGAGATTGTTCTACTGACAATTAGAAAGCTTATAAAAGCCGAACTGAAACACCTTATCTCAGTTAAAGCATTAAGTGTAATTACTTGCCTACTCCCACTTATTGGAAGAAATTCAAGCTTAAGCTTAGTAAAGAAAAGGCATTTATATATTGCTGTCATAAGGCCCATTTTCTCTTATGCTTCGCCGGCCTGGGCGGCTTACTCTAAAAAAGATGTTGAAAAACTTCAGATTACGCAAAACAAAGTCTTAAGACTTATCACAAATGCCCATTTCTACGTATCTAATGAGACCTTACACAGAGACCTGAGGATTGAATATGTAAATCATTATTTACATAGAATGAATGCCAACTTCTTTAAATCTGCCTTATTATGTAAACATCTTCAACATTTCCATGTTCTAGACTAC
>KK116484.1:108858-191080 GCA_000611955.2 Stegodyphus mimosarum
TCTCTACATTCAGGACTTTGGTTTATTGCAACCTTGCGATGCAAACGGCATCTCTTTCATACCGCATATTTGGTATTATTTTATTTAAGGAAATTGCACGTCAGGGGCTCTATGCAATTCCTCAGTGAGCTGGATAAGTCGCTCATAAATGGCAATATCCCAGCAATAGTTGTCCAGACTAGACTAGACTCATCTCAGTTGTTGTTGTTGTTGTTGTGGTCGTAGCTGTAAAAAGCGAACTGCCGTTTGTTTATTTAATGTTGTTATTGATTGTAGCGATTTCGCTGTGAGATAGAATTATTTTATCTGTTTTGAAGTGAGTTTTTGCTAAACGTTTGAGATATTGTGATATTGTGCGAATATCTCTGAAGAAATATTTCAGCATTTTGATTTACTTCTTGTGAAAAGAATACATTTTTGTTAACTTTTTTTACCACTTGTGCATTCAATCCATAACGAACCCGTACGCACGCAACGATACCATTTATATTATCTTAATTATAGAATTTGACTTTCGCCGATCATTCATGTTTTAGCCGCGTGACGCGGACAACACACAACGGTACGAGGAGGTTACTACTGAACAGCTGCCATCTATATTATAATAATATTTTTTAGCCCAAGGGAGCGGTAGCCCAGAAGGGCTATTAGTCTCAAAACGGCATTTTGTGGCGTTTTACTATAAACAGCGAATCACTTTTAAAGTTATTGTCACCAGATATTATTACCCATTTAAGTAAATTAAATAATGAAGAATCTGCATGAATGTTTCTTGCGTTTTGAAAAAACGACGGTACCTAGAGCTATCAAATTTTGAATAACGTAATCCTCCACTCGAACATGGGCACCTGGATGCCCGAATATTGAATTTCGAATTTTTTTTATTATCTATTTCACATTTGTTAAACTTTAACGAATTTTTAATTAACAAACTTAACGATTTGAAAGCGAGCAATGGCAACACTGTACGGGAAAAATTCTTTCATCTTCAACGCGCGAGACTGTCTATCGGATATTCTAAAGATAGGCTGTTTTTAAATATTTTTATCCCAAAAGAGCATTAGCCCAAATGCCTCAAAACGTGTATGTGTATGGAAAAAAAAAAGCCCTTTTGGGCATAACATAAAATCTGAAAGCTTTTAGAACTTTTTTTATAATATTGTCTTTTTTTTTTCTAATATTATGGTTTCCTGACTTTCTGCGGAATTTTATTGCACTTTTTGCGTTTTTTTAAGGAAGGACGAATAATGTCACTGGCATCAAAATTTCAACTTGATTATTCGAAACGATAAATTTTTAAATGATTTTATATATAAGTAAAAAATGTACTTATGATTACAGAATTATGAGGCTTCAAATAGCTTATTACCAAGTACTTTTCTCACTTAAGTGAATGGCGTATTCTTTGCGATCACAATGTGAATATTATTAGGCTTTTCGGAGAGGGAAACGAAAAAAATTATCACCTTTCTCGTCTGGAGTTGAATCCGGATTCATTATGATAATTTTAAAACTAATTATTTTATTAGCATAACTTAAAAAGTTACCCTTGAAAACAAAGAATTTAACCTTCCATCTCTGTTTATCCAATGCTAAACATAAAACAAGAAAAATTTTAATAAAAATTCCTTATAAATTTCGGGACATAGGTAGATCTTTCAGATGAGGGTAGATTAACTATTCGAAATTATATATAGCTCATAAGTTTATTGCTGAAATGACTGGCATTCTGATTCAGTGAGAAGTTGATCTAGCATACAAACTGAGTTATTATAAATGTCATTTAGTTAGTTATAGTTCGACCGTCGGAAACGCAACCTTGGTTGGCATTCTGCCAATGCACTTAAAATCGCCCGAAAGCCGTGTTGCGGGGCGAGGGGTCACACGAAGGTCCTCTGTTCGTCAGCAAGAGGGAATTTACTACCGAAGGAAGGAAAGTCATGGGAGGTCACTGGGGATTTTGTCATTACATGCTTTTCGTACCGTTGATTTAAATAAGCCGAAATTAAGATTCGTGTTGATTTGAAACATGGAACTCAGCATGTTGAATGTTTTTTCATAATTTATGAATTAAGATGAACAGTGCATGTTTCATCGCTTTAAAAAATAAGAACACGAAAAATCATTGAATTGTATTTTTTTTAGCAGAAATATAGTTTTTGTAGTATAGAGTAGAATGATCAACAAATTTTCACTTTAGTTGATGGAGATCTGCTCAGATCGTAGTTGATTCAAAGTGACATTTCCCTGTATTGTAATCGTAACATTTACAAGTATTGTAATAACAAGAATATTTTTCGTTTTTTATCCTCCTAAAATAAATTTTGTGTTTTCTTCCAGCCAATATGAATAATAATGAATTTGATTATAGCCGAAAAATAAGAAAAAAAACTGTAATGATTATTTATTATAGTATAATTTTTATAAGTAATTAAATACTTATAATGATCACTTATTACTGTGTAATTATTATAACTAATTATAAAGAAATTTCGTTTTTAGTATGTAATAATGTACATACATTTAAGCTAAAAATATAAAAATGTATATTTAATAATTACCAATATAATAATAGTAATTATTTACTATCGTAAAATTATAAGCACTTAAAAAAGTTAAGAATTCATTATGCTAATAATATAATGATAATTATACAATAAAATATTATAACTAAGTTATTATACGATAACAAATATTTATTACGATTTATCATTAAATTATGTACTGAAAACACTCAAATTTTTACTAATAAATAAATAAGCAAATGCACATAATTAAATACAATGTAATGACACAATTAATTATAAATGATGGTCAATATTTCAGCTTAGATTACTTAAAAGTAATTTTTGCCTTTCTTCTGTGCTGTTTGAACGTTGTGAAAATAAACAGGAAAATAATAAGAACGGAAAACCCTACTACATGATTCATGTTCATCCTACCTATTTTATGAATAAATTCGTCTGAATGGTGCATGCGTGTCTGCGCTTATGGTTACCGTTGCGGCGATCAAACTGTACTTAGTTGTACAAAAATTTACAATAGTTTCATTAATTCCACCTTACGTATGATTAATAGAACAAAGATATGATAGTCAGTAACAAACAGTTAATTACTTGGATAATTTTTCATTAATTTGCGTCTGATATTTTCCTGTTTTAAGTACCATCAATAAGCGGATTAGTTTGAAGTCTTTTTATTTTATCTTGTAGTAATTTTTAACTAAAACTAGTAACTTTTTAACTAGCTTTAATAAACACTTATCTCACATCACTTTTTAGACATGTGCTACAGCTTCACATAGAACCTAAATTCAGTAGCTGCAAAAGAGAGCAGCCGGTGTTCATAACATTTAGAATTTGGACACAATTAGACTCATCAATAACATTTCCTATGATTAAAGACACCTTTTTTTCTCCTAATGGTCAGATAATTTTTTTTTATGTATAAGCGACAACACGTTTAGAGTATCAGAGTGTAGATTTGATATTGCTGATTCACATTTTACTATAAAAATTTGTGAAATGGTTTTATTCTCTGAAATTAGCAATATGACTCCTTCCTTCATTAACATTTAATAAATTCAAAATTATATGTTTTCGTTTATTTTATTTATAATTTGCTAGCAATAAATTTTTAAATTTATTACAGAAGAAACTTACTGTTGCAAAAAAATTCATATCCCATGCAAATGAAAAATTAGTAAACACAAACAAGTGAAAAACTCATTTTAAAACACGAGCTTCCTATATTTGCATTTATTTTACCCGCGGCTTCGCTCGCGTTGATGTCCTTAAACAAGTTTCAAAGACTATTGAAAAGAAAATAAAATAACTTGATTTTTTTTCTTTTTGCCTGAGCAGGATAATCAGGGAAAATTTCAGTTACTATTACTTATTTTTTAAGTTAAAAATACACTCCGAGTAAAATTTCAGTAAATACTGCCCTTCTTCATTGAGATAAAAAGAAATCTATATTGATATCGCCAAGGCGCTATTCTGCATAATCTTTAAAATCCGATTTGGATACATCAAACATTGCAATCTTATCTTAAGGTTTTTTTTTGGTTTTACTAGAAAATTCTGAAATAAAATATAATTTTAAAAACTGGAAAACATGTTTTATTAAGATATCTCACTACAAAAATAAATAACTTTCCGTATCAAAATTTCAAAAAGTTTAAAGTCTTAACAAAACGTTAAAAACATTATTTCTTTTTCGGGAGAGTACGAATAAGACTATTATTCTAGGATGCTTCTGTATACTATACTATATGTTTTTCCATTTGACGCTAATACATATAAATTCCTGGCTTCGGATACACGCGAATAGGAAACATATAGTTGACCATGGGAAAAGCATGACTTTTTCAAATGCACCCCTGCTACCTGTAATGTTTGCCCTTCAACTTTGTTAATAGTAATAGCAAAACTAAGTTGGATTGGAAACTGCAGTCTTTTAAAGTGAAATGGTAGGTCACTGGGGATTATTGGAATTCGAGGTGTGATAACACTTTCCCCTTTTCCTACACTTGTTAAAATAGCACCACCTATTATATTCTGCCCTAATTGTGTGATCCGAAGCCTCGTTCCATTACACAGTCGAGATGCATCTATATTTCGCATAAGCATAACGGGTACATTTAGTTTCAATTGGAGTTTATGTGAGGGTACACCTGACAACTCTAGTGAATTTAAAAACTCAGCAGCGATATGGAGTGCTTTGTTCTGTATCCATGATTGTATCTATTGACAAATACTCTTTTATTTCTCCCTGCACCTCTTTCAAAATGTCAATGTTGATTTTGTTTACGATTACGGCCCTAGAATTGCTTTTGAACATAACCAGTGATCACTATTTAAATTTCCATTAGTGTCTCTGATCTGTCTTTCCATTAGTGTCATTAATTCCCTGAATCTACATCGTTATAAAGACGCGCGCTCATATTTGTTTTTAGACTGAATTTTTCAACTTTAGTCCATAAACTTGATGATTTGAGACAGGCTTTGATTTCATATGTAGGTGTACCATAATGTGAGCATTAAATAATTTACATAGAACAGGTGAATATGGGATAACCCAGCTATTATCAAAAGTTTTGACTACCCCACTGCGAGTTTGAATCGTAACTCTTCTAATACCATTTTCAGGTGCTTTTTGTCTGTATAAAGGGTAACCTTTATCATTGCGCACTGTTTCCTTTAGTAGCTCCCGGGGGAACGTTTTCGGACATTTGCCATTTTGCATGCAAGGTGATGCTGGTTTGCGAGCTCCACGAGACCATGAATCATGTTTTTGATTACGATCTCGTGCAAATCCTTATTTAGTTCTGGATCCAGGATTTCGGCGCTTATAATGTTATCTATTTAGTTGGATCGCAGCTTTTGTTTTAATCAAATAAGAATATGAACATGTGGCAGACCTGGTTTCTGCCATTCAATGGAGTACATGTGGCACTGGAAGTTTCCAAATACTTTTCCTTTTGTTATTACTTTAATGATCTTTTGAACTTTTAAACGAAACATCAACTATGTCATGTCGATCAGTGGCTATTTGTCCGAGCATAAGCTCTTCTGTTATTTCTTTCCATGAAGGATTGCAGGTAAAAGTTACAAATAGGTCAGGCCTACCGCAAGTGCGTACGTAGGCGAAAGCGTTTTGCATATATTCATGCAGAAATTGGGGACTGTTCACAAAAGTGCAGGGAAGAATAACCATCTTGTTTAAGTCGTTGAGGCTACTACTACCATCTGTGCTAATTCCATCTTGTAGGCCAATGTAATTTTCAACTCGTGGTTGTGTCTGGTTTAAAGAAATGTAACGAAGGCGTTTGCTCTCTACTTTGATATACATGTCTACTAAGAATTGATGAAAGAGCTGCCTCGACCGCGGAAGGTGGTTGAAATCATTCTCTAGAAGCATCATGTGATAGGCGTAAAAATCCATGCAGGAAACTTTTTATTGAGAACTGGCTTTTTGTAGTTAGATTAATCTGTGGAATATGAAAATGGTATCCCAATTGTCCTTTACTAAAAATTAATGGTTACTGCAAAACATCGTAAAATTTATGAGTATCTGCTACGCATGTCAGTGTATTATTATGTGCTCGTAACACTGTATCTCGTGGAGAGCATGGGTCGCCAGTAACCAAAACTGCAACTTCATTAATTGTCGGTGTATTATAGCGCCTCTCATGGAAAGCGAAACTTTACCATTGGAACAGCACATTCCTGCAGTTTCATCTTTCCATTTTAAAGCATCGCAAAACTGGCATTTTTTACTCATCGAATCGATAACAATTAATGGAGGATTATGGTAATCAATTGAAGGATCGTATTGAAGTCCAGAATCATTAAATACGGACCAATTGTTATGCATAAAAATTTCGCCGGTGTTCGGTTTGCATTTCTGCATGAAAGATCCTTTTCGCCTGCATTTGTTCTGGAGTATCTTTCGCTCTAATAACTGCCTGTTGTTGAGCTTGTTCTTCCAAGCGAATCTGCGTTTGAAGAGGTGTTTCAGTAGCTCTCAAAGCAGTTTGACGTTCAAGTTGTTCTGTCAAGCGGAGTTGTGTTTGGAGAGGCGTCTTAGCTGCTCTCATAGAAGCTTGACGGGAAGTTTGGGCCTCTAATCTTTCTTGTCTTTGAGAAGTTGTTTCAACAGTTCTCAAAACAAATTGTGGCCTTGCTTGTTCTTGTCTTCTTAATTGTGCATGTACGGAAGACTCTTGGGATCGAGCTATTTTTGCTGCCTGGGCCCGAGATGAATTCCTAGACATGTTGGATTTACGTTTGCGAGGCATTTCGAAAACGGGAAAAAAAACTGTAAAAGTTTATACTGTACTTAAATAAATTTCAACTGCGCGTGAATTTAAAAAATACGTGTATCGCCACGAAGTCTAGTAAAAATGCTACGCATATTTCCTAATGACTAAAACATATTTGTGAAAGAAGAGCCAAAAGCCGGAAATCCTGAAGGATTTTAAATAATAAATTAAATTAAACAAATGAAAATTAATAAACGCTTAATTAATAAATGTTACGCTTTCGTGCCTTAATTACTTAACCGATCATCATAAAATTTTCAAGAAATATTTTTTATATATTAGAAACTTAAGGTTAAAAATGTTTGCGTAGTTTAAGCCACGCACCTGCGCGCGCAGACAAACTTTTACGTCGTTTAATTTATGAAACTTTCGACATTTATTGTTTATACAATGACAATCATTTTAAGCTATAAAAACCTATTATATAGTTTAAGTTTCGACAGATAATTTACATTTTATAGCCTATAACCTTTTCTAATAGATCAAAAGTATTTCTTGATAATTTCATGATGATCGGTTAAGTAATTAAGGCGTGAAAGCGCAACAATCAAACAAACAAACTCACATTCCCATTTATAATATTAGCTAGGATGACAGCAAAAAGTATATTTGAGTTTTGTATCATATTTCAATGAATGTTGAGCCATGTCAAGATCAAGGAGATTAATTAGAACTTTTAGCAAGTAAAAAACTCTAACATAAAAATGTTTGCTGCATTAAAGAAACAGTATTCTTGCTTGTAAGATGCCTTGGTAAACATTCTACAATGTGTGACTAATGTGACCACATGCGCAAAATTTAATATATTGATATATTATTGCAAAAATAATCAGTAATCTCTTTCTGATATCTTTGCTATAAAATCTCATTTTAATGAATTTTCGGTAAAGAAGATCTTAATAGTTATCATATTCAGCCTTAAAAAAATATTCATCCAAGCTGCTTTTTACATTTTTTCTTTTTCTTTTTTTATGTTCTTGGGAATTTACCTCTCCTTGTGAATGATTTCTTTTGTGGACAAGCCTATGATTTAGCCTTTGATTTCTTTATCTGACCAATGAATGGTGACCTTCCTTGAAACAGTAGAAAATGGAACGCCTCTCCTGTACGCGAGTGAGAGTTTATTTCAGCGCTTCTCTGAAAGTGATTGATCCTTTCACCTCTGCGCTTTAACGGTAAGTTAATTATTGTCTCATCTTAGCATTCCATGTTATATTTATCTATGCGCTTTACGATCTAGCAGGTATACCGTATTCAAAATTTGCGTTCTTTCTGCAATTAGATATCGCGGAGTTAAAAAAGATATCGAATTTTAATGAAATTGTGTTTTTCTATAATTTCATTTAGAAGCCATTAAATTAAAATGGATTTTACGAGATTTTTTTTGGAAAACTGCTTTTCCTCTCTTTCTTGATTGCTTTATTTTGTATTTATTTATATTCATTTAGGTGTATTATATATTGAATATTTATTTATATGATAATACATATTTTTTAAAATAATAATACTTATTTTCTGTAACTATTGGAACAATAGTTTCAGCGTTTTTTAAACTGTGGGTCGCGACCCCAAAGGGGTTCCAAAACGAAATATCGGACTCGCAAAAATTGAATTCAAATACTTTAATTTAAAGAAACATTAATCTTAATCACTCACTTTAGTTTAATATGTTACATTTTCTGTACAGCGTTATTATAAAATGGTAATATTGCTAAAGTTGAGCTGTAAATTATATTTACGTATTGAAGTATACCAGTAATTGCATCATAATACCGATATTTATTTGAATAATTATTATGAGAGATGTTATTTTATTTGTATTTTAAGATAAAAGTATTTTTTACTCATGAATAAATGGTTGAACTTAGCAAATGTAATGGCGCAGATGTTGTAAAGATTCTTCAAGCAGAACAACAAATATTCACAGTTAGTTAAAATTCATTCCATTAAATAGAATTTTGTTGTCATATAATAAATTCTTCAAGAGATTCTTCTCTTGAATAATAAATTCTTCAATAATATAATATCTTCTGTAATAAATTCTTCAAGAGATTCTGTTTGCAAGTGACTCAAAACTCGAGTTCCGACAAAACTCCTTGACTGAATTTTGGATAGGAGCTAGAACTGAGTTTCTTAGAATTCCTGAAATGACATTAAATGCTGTTGTGCCATTCAGCCTCATATACTTATGTGAAACGATTTTTTCAGCTTTAAAAATCCAAATAGCATCCAAGGCTGAAAAGCAGTGAAGAGGTTTTACATCCAGCTGACTCAAATATTGCACCAAGATTTAATTTGTTATCAGAACATTTCATTAAAATTTGGTTTCCTTTCATTAACTTTTGTATACTTGAAACGAATTCGGAAACTGCTTCTTTTCATAAGTACATTTGTAGAGTTATTAGGTTTTTTTGAAGCCGGAGATATAAAAATGATCAGTGTCCTAGCCGAGACTCAAACCCTGGACATCACAAATATGCTTCCAATCTCGGTTTCGAATATGATTTGCTCTCGAATATGCTGCCCACGAAGGCACGCGGAAAGAACCCTCCTTTATTCATGCCGTCGTGGTGTAACGGCAACACATTCAGCGCATTTTCGGGAGGACACCAGGTTCGAGTCCCAGCAAGGGCATTTCACATTTTTCAGCTCTCCTGCTTCAAGAAACCTAATGACTCTACAGTGGTGGCCAAACTAAAAGGTGGTGGATGATGATGCTTCACCACCAGGATTTGGCGATTGGGTCCCCTAATCCCCAGTTGTTCGTCATTCTTTAAAAGGAGGAGTATATAAGGTTTAAGTAAATGATTTGGTAGTTTCTTTCTCACGACACTTAAAGGCATCGTGGCAAATTTCCACTACATGCTGTTTTGATGTAGCTTTTAATAAAAAAAACAAAATTTCAAAATTAATTTGCGGTTTTAACATGATTTTGATACTTTCCTGACAGTATATAGGTATTTTCTCTCTTCTTTTAGCATGCCTTCGTGGTGTAACGTTAGCACATTCATCGCGTATTCCAGACGCCCAGGTTCGAGAGCCGGAGAGAGCATTGCATATTTTTCACATCTCCTGCTTCAAAAATAGACTCTACAACCTTATATACTCCCCCTTTTAAAGGGGGTGAAGATTAGGGAACCCAATCGCCAAATCCTGGTAGTGACAAATTATCGTCCACTACATTTTAGTTCGGGCGCCACTTGTAAAGTCATTAGGTTTTTTTGAAGCAAGAGGCGTGAAAAATGAGCAGTACTCTCCCCGGGTTTCGATCTCTGGATATCTTGAACACGCGTCAAACGTGTTTCCAGTTACCCTGAAGGCAAGCGGGAAGGAGGGAGAAAATAACTTATATATTGTTTACAAAAGAAATAAATTATGTATGGGAAAATATTTATTGTTAGATCTATACTCTATATTTCATATCTGCAGCGCCTTAAAAATCTGGACAATAAGGGGGGGTCATTTTTGATCATCAGCTTTAAACTTTACAAATCTGAGGCTGGAATTTAGAATAAGCAAATACACTAAATTTTCTCATAACTTGTGTTTATTCATTAGCGTAAAATATTAGAAGTATGAATAGGATTTGTTATTTGTAATTTAGTTTTGACTAGTATTAGTATTGCATTTACGGATATGCGTAGTTGGTATATATTAGATGGAAGGTTTTTGATTTAAAAAAATTTTGCAATGTGAGTTTCCACACTTTTATCTAACAGCTAAATGTGTAGGAACCTCGTGAACAGCTAAATAATCGCTTTAGTTCAGGAACAGAGACGTAAACTCAAAAACGCTTAATTACCTTTTATTGTTCAAAATAAGAACTGACAATCGGCCCCTTTCTCAAGGTGTGCAGTAAAGCCTCCACTTGGGCTTGAACTCAAAATAATAAGAACTAAGACTTAACTAATGCTTAACTTAAGAGATATAGCCGAAGCTATATCAAAATTCTAAGTAATTGGCTCCTAAATATGGAATTAGCTAACGAAGCTATCAAAGGCCTGAAATAAGGCCGAGAGTAGTAACAGTTTACAGAGTCGTAGCCAAAAGGCAAACGCGTGCTAGCCAGAAACACTTTAGGCTCTCTCTCGAAGTCACTGAAACTTTAACCTACGCTTACACATTTGGATCAAACGCGATTGTAAAAACACATGCTGGTAGGAAATCGTAAGTTGAAATTAGGAGGGATAGGAAAATAGCTTAAACTAAAGATACTGTTAAAAACTTAACATAAACCTTACAGCATATCAGAATGTGGGTAGTACATATATGCTATTTTACTCTCAGAATTTATCGCAGTAAGACCGAATTTGCGTTCTGCAATTGTTACGATTAAAAAAATGATGCAAATTTATGTCGGCAGAAACAGAGATAAATCAAAAGACATTCAACAAAAAGATGCAAATTTTCTGATACTTCGCAAATGTCAGCATTTTGGTAAATATGAATAAATAATAATAAGTTTAATTTTAATTAATAAGTTTGCTGAATAATCTATGTAAATGCCAAATAGTCCAAAAATTCTCAGAAATTCCGAAGATTTATAAAAATCAAGTAGTTGGGTATACGGAAGAAAGTTTTGTACGAAAATGAATTACAGGGAAAAAGACTTGTTTTGACAGGAAGTAAGTATTTAGTTCAGCCTTTCATCATTAGAGGGCTCTGTATCATACCAATAATAACAATAACGGTAAGAGTAGGTACTGAAAACGATTTATTCATTAACAAAAAATTGGTTAAGTTCGTGCAGAGTAGCTGTAAAATAATTCTGCAGAATATTCATCAAAAGATGAAACTATTGGATAAAACTTTCAAAAGCTATTCTAGTTAAGATTATTGCTGTAGGTAATATGCAGCACTTTCTGTTGATAAGAAATAGAGATTCGTATACTAAATCATAATTTTATGTAACAAAAAATGTACTAAATAATTTTTTATAAATAAATAAATCATAAATCTTCTTTCGGTATAGTCTTTATTCTGATTATTTAAACCTCACTGTGTTTTTATAAAGAAAAAAGATTTGATTTGTTTCTTGCTCAACTAGCTAGCTAAATTGCTTTAATTTATAAACATAAGACTGGATATTGTTAAACAGACAATTTCTTATAGCGGTGGTTTCAACCAAAGATTATTATTGTTTTTATGGTTTTGTCACCCTGCAGCTAATGTGTAATGTCTAGTTTGTTTCAGAACATGTGTGCTGAGGGCAAATCGGTGGATTTCAGATCACGACAATGCATTCTGGTTCATAGTTGTGTCGAATTTGAGCCATTTCAGATATTTTTCAATATTAAGTTAATGGTATTCTAGTTCTTAAAATTTGCATCACCTGAGAGCCTATCAAACATTTATTCAAAGATTAAAGAACGTAAAGGAGAATATGCATGTAAGACATTTCCAGCTGACGATCCTGAAAGAAAATAGTAAAAATATACAGATATGAAGAACACTTTTATCTAACGAGTAGATTGTAGAAAAGAATGAAAAATTTTTTTTTGCGTGGACTAATTGAACTTTCATAAACTTTATAAAAAAGTTTTCTTTAAAAAAGTGAAAGAAAACTAAATAAAAATATGAATATAGAATAATAGTGTGTTAAACGGCTATTATATGAGAGAATTTAAACAAACTCTCATCATTTAAAAAGAGAAGATTACTAATTTCCGTTGCTAAATACTGTTTAGTTAATATATGTTCATTCATATTTATCAAAATGCTGACATTTGTGAAGTATGTAAGGTTTTAGTTAACCTTAACTAACCAAGTTTTATTTTAATTTAAATCTTTCTATCTCTTCTCTGTTTCAACTTCCCGTCAGAAGAAGCGCGCGTTTTCAGCTTATGCTAATTTTGAAGTACAGCCAAGTACTATTTAAACCAGAGATAGAAACCTCTCAGTGTGAGAGAGCTTTAGTCTCAGATCACGGTCATTCTGCTCGACGTTCGTCTGACCAGCTAGCAGCTAAAATTATAAGCCATAGTGCTTACTACGTGATTGCATATTGAAATAAATTGAAGTGCGATAGTATTAGTATTTCTTGCTACGCACCAGTTAGTTAGAGGCCAAACTCCACGATTTGCTCTGCGAAGCAAAGTTGAATTACATTTCTATTTTAGGTTTAGTATTAAATTTGTTTGATTTGTTAAGTTAGGCCCAAGTGTGGTCTTTTACTTTCTGTATCCCTCCCGAGTTGGGAAGTGTGTAAATAATAGTGATTTAATAAAAGAGGATTTCAAATCCCTTTCACGTGCAGTTATTCGCCAATACAGTATCTACACCAGAACATAGCGTATTTTCCGCTCCCTGTTCCAGTTCAGGACTCGAGAAGAAGAACCCTTGTAAGTACTTTACCATGTTTCTAAAACTATGCACAGAATACTCAGTCCTGATAAGTAAACTTGAAAGATATTATTTATAAGAATAAAAAATAATTTAGTAATAGAAGATAGTTTTTTCTGGTAGCTATGGTTTATTTATTTCAGAAAAATAAATAATTTCTATTCCAAAGCGTCCTGTGTTTTTAAGTATTGTCCTAAGCTGCCTCTAAAACTACAATCGAATTAGAGATAAAATGAAGAATGAATTTTGGCTGCCATAATTTGCTGTGCAGAATATCTGTAAGCATCTTGTACGAATAGCATAAGACGTATACCATATTCATACTTAACATTTTAAGTTAATTTCTGATTATATGGTGTTACGCAAATGAAACAAAAATCTGATGTGAACACCACATAACTTCCTTGAACGCCCTATTAAATTATACAAATTTTTTTCTGCATTTCATTTACGTAAAAATACAAAATATGTGAAAGTTTGCACTGATTTGAACGAAGAATTCTTTAAGCAATGAAAGAGGGGGGTGAAGAAAAAAGCAATGAAAGAAAAGGCATTATATTTAGTACGTAAGTGTGATACGAAACAGAATAATTCTTTCCAAGTCTTCAGATTCGTGAAAAATTATTACATTTGATAGCTGATGGGAAGAAATCTAAAACATGAGATAAGAAAGTGCCACATTTCGAGTATTGGTTACCTGGATATTATGATGTCTTTGAAGCTCTGGGACTAGAAAAATTAATAGTCTCAGTAGCAAACGCAGAATCAAATGCCTGTTTTACTGTTTAAGTGGTTCTTTGGTTTGATATTTTATACGAAATTTATGTAGTTTTTGTGCGTTGTGCAAAGTTTGGGCGGAAATAAAAGGACTTAATTGCCGTTATAAAAATATTACACAAAATGATATTAAGATTGTTTTGAATTCTGAGTCTAGTCAAAAAAATAGGCAAGAAAGGCTGTTTCTGCCCAGCGGGATCAGAAGATAGCTTTAAATTTTGGTGCACCTAAAAACTAACCTTTCTATACCCAAATCTATACCCGAATTTGAAATCAATGACATTGTTAATGACTTAGTTTCTTCAGTTGTAATGATGTCTTTTCTTCCAATAATTACAGAGTGTTTTTTGTTTTAAATGCTGTTTTAATCTGCGTAACCAAATGAGAAACTTATAGGACCAAACCAGACCTTTACCAGAGATTAAACTTCTGCACTTATTATTAAAGTTACTCTCTAGGTTAGCACTGTTTGTGGTATTTTTCTGTTAATTACAATTTCGGCAATTCCTTTTTTTTAATGTTTTTCTAACTGCCTTGCAATTAAGCACTATTTTGCATTAAAAAGGGGCTTCGCCCTCGGTATTACATCAAAATTTCAGGAGATCACTGTACTTCTAATTAAAAAATATCTGAGAGCTTTCAGACTTTATGTTACGTCCAAAGAGACGTTTTCTTCATTTATGTACACCTACACGTTTCGAGAACATTTGTGCTAATGTTCCTTTAGGCTAAAATTATTTAAAGATAGCCTACAGTGTCTCCCAAAAGTCATACTTTAATAACTTGTAGAAAAAAGTACTGTAATCCGGAATTGAATTCGAATATAAAGCCCAATATTTTTCATATCATCACTATGTGAGTTTGAATAAAACCACACTTTTTAAGTTTTAATACTGACTTATTTTCTTTTTGTAAAACTGAAAATGTAAGGAGGCATAGATAAAACACGCCACAAAAGTGATCGTACATCGAAACAGTTTCGTAAAATTTCATAAATAAAACTATCGTCTACCACTTGTTTTTTAAGTTTTTGCATTTTGGCGACGTTTAAAACACTGTTTTTCTTTATTTTTTGCTTGCTTACTTTATTATATTTTATTTAATATTTAAAAATGGCTCGTAGTCATAAGGAAACAACGAACAGTATTCGATAATTGATCATTTTTTATCATAAGGATAGAAATTCGATTTGGGATATCGTTAAGTTAGTAAATTTATCCTATCCTACGGTGCAGTATGTGATAAAGTGCTCCAAAGAAGAAACTCGGATCCAAAATAAAGTAAGAAGGGGTTGTCCGGCAAAGAGGACTCAATGTGGTCAGAGATTTAGAGTTAGAAAATCTGTAAAAAATCCACGTTTGAGTGTTATTAAGATTTCTACAGAATTTATTGAAGAATGTCCTACTTTAATTTCCCTTAAGACTATTCTACGATTTTTCAGATCAGCTGGATCACACTCGCGGTCTGTTCGAAGGAGCTTTTTTGGATATGCAAAAAAATAGGAAGCTTAGTTTTTTCTTCTGAAAATCAGTTTTAAATGAGCCCGAAGCGTGTTGGAATCATGTCTTATTTGCAGATGAAAACAAATTTAACATTTTTGGTTCTGATGAGGGTATAACTATATGATGAAAAAAAATGAGGAGGTTAATCCCAAGACCTTGGTTGGAACAGTAAAGCATGACGGTAGAAGTTTTCTTATGTGAGGTTGCGTGTCAACATCAGATTAAAATAATTTAGTATTTATTGATGGCACAATGAACCACACCCTTTATTCAAATATTTTAAAAGATAGTTTTAAACTAACCGCTCAAAATTTGGGTCCTGGAAACAACTTTATTTTATCAGGATAACGATCCTAAGCACACGGCCCTCAACATTCACCTTTTAGGTGTCTATAACTATCTACAAGTACTGAAAACACCACCTCAGTTACCAGATTTAAACCGAAAAGAACACATTTGGAGAGAATTAGAGGTTAGAGTACGAATATACAACCTTAAAACGAAAAGCGAACTAAAAACAATAATAATGGAAGAATAGAGGAACATTAATGCAGCTATTACAAAAAATTTGAAGAATTCTATGCTCAGACGTTTGAAAACTGTCATAAATACTACAAAATATACTACAAGATACTAACTGACAAAAATATTAGAATATTTACTAATATGCGCAGATTTCTTTAAAGCGTACGAAGACTTTTTTGAGGTAACTTTTTTGTTACTTTTTCATTACTGATTTTCCAAACAAAAGTTTTATGATATTCATAAAACAATTAATGTAGCTTTGCTAAGAGAAATTTATAGATTTTATTAAAAAAGTTTTCATTCTTAAGTATTAATTTTTCAAATAAAATTTCATGAGATACATTTCACAAGAGAAAAAGAGGAAGAGTGACCTTGTTTGTTTACATTAGCTATACATAAGCCACGTGATCTCTGAGATCATCTACCTTGTTTGCATACATTAGCTACTTGTTTACATAATCTACCTTGTCGTTTTACATTTGATTACATTTCATTTCTGAAAAACCTATTTGTTTTAAAGGCTATCTCAGGCTCCGTGTAAATCGTCAGGCGATGTATCTCCTCTTCTTAATCTTCCAGTGATATAACAGAGGACACAAAAGAATATTTTATATAAGGAGCTAATAAACAAACCTTTTTATTAGCTTCTCACGGTTGGGTGACTTATTGGACAGAAAGGAGTCAAGGTAGAGATAGTGTAATTTCGGAATTAAAATCAAGGAGATATTACTATTCATAGCATTTTGGGGAATTTTAGAGTTTCAGGGCCAAGCACTTAAGCCTTGCAATAAAACTTAACATGAGTCACGTAGTCCTATATAAAGGTCCCATAAGTTTCGGCTCGGCTGCACAACTCATGTGAACAAGCACGACTAGAAAAAGCTAAAGCCGATTCTAATAAATTTAGAAACTAGGTGAAAATAGTAATGCGACGGTCAGAGAATTTAGAGAAAGAAAATGAATCCTTTCTGATAAATGTTTTGCTGTTGCTAAAGCGCATAAAAATGTGCTTGTTAATCATGTTTCAAGGTATTTTACTTGTCCCGTGCAAAGCTACGAGTATCTTAAATATTGCAAGTATAATTTATGTGCACTTCAAAACTAGCGAATAACCTTTACGATAGGAGAGTTTAAGAATTTTAGCAATTAAAAAGTGAAAAATCAAAGTTCACTTTAATTGTTCATCTTGTTGATAGCATTTATCTGATTTTATTCTCGCTACGCAAGGTCACTTTAATATGCGCATGAAGCTATCTTTCGTAACGGATGAAAGGAAATTTTATCCTTTCCAAATGCCTTTCCAAAATACATACAAATCTATCATGAACCCCTGCAACAGGCAATTTCCCCGTACTTGACCTATTTGCAGCAAACATTTTATTTCTTTCTGAACAGGTTTTATTAACTTTTCTCCCACAACGATGATTCTAAGGTCAGCATTGAGGTCACGAAGGAATTAATATTTTGATAGTAAGTTCGCAAGTAAAAGCAATGCGGGTTCACTTTTTTGGCTATTGTAACATTTATGTGTATGATATGAAGCTCATCTCATCGAGAAGGGAAATAAATGAAAATAGATCAACACAATTGATCTATTTTCATTTATTTCCTTTCTCGATAAGAATTAATTGTTTTCCTTCTTTCAACTCCCGATTAATAGGATTGAATGTGAGATTAATTAAAGTATGTGCATTAATCAAAATACACGCAATTATGAATTTAAATTGAATTAATTCAAATATCTACACGAGGACGACATTTACTTTTAGTTCAAAACCAACATCAATGAAAGGGCAGTTGCAAATTCAGAAAAGAAGAATAAAATAAAATATGTTACATATATTAGAAAAATGCTAATACATTATAGTGCGTATTCAACAGTTTAGAAACTAAGTTATTTTGGTTAAGTAAATTAAATAAGTTCACGAATTCATTCTAAGTAATGGAAGAATAACTATCATTAGAAAAGAAGAAACTAAGTTAAAATGATTATGATATCATTTGCTGTCGCTGCTATTATCCCACATCATTTTCTTTTCGCTTTTGTATTTTCTATAGATAGTTTTGTTTTAAGCTGATAATGTGTGAAGTAGTTTATTACCTTTAAGCAATGATTCGGATTCCGTTAATTAAGCCGCGGTTAATCTGAAATAGATTATATAGCTTAACATTTCGTTTATATATATATATATATATATAAAGTGAGCAAGGATTTTTATGGAAGAAAGATTTCAATTGATTTCGGTATTTCTCCTCCTGACGAAGTGGCATTGAAAGTTGATTGAATTCCTGTCCTTTTATATTCTTTATTCCTTAAATTTTATTGATATTTTTAAAATTGGGTATTATTTGTTTGAAGTACTTTAGTTTTAACATTTATTAAATTCTTTTTTACTTTTATAGGATTTTATGAAATTTATTACTTATGAATTTCAATTTTTGGTCTTTGTAAAAAATTGGTTCGAAATTTCTTACTTTATGCCTTTACTGATAATTTTTCAGCAGCTTTATGCGCGTAAATACCAGGCATGATTACATTATTCTTAAAAAAACTGTTTTGTAATTATATATATATTACAGTATCACAAAATGTTTTACTTTTTTACATTTCCAAGTATTTCCACACAATATGCTGTTGAAAATTGATCAGTATACCCTTCTCCTGATAGCGTTATATCAAATTTGATTAAATTCCTCGTCTTTTGTTTTGTTTTGTTTCTGGTTTTGGTATTTCTTTCTGGTTTTTTGTAATTTTTAGGTTTTGGTTTCACATTTCTTTAATTCTTATTTTGCATATTAATAAGGGTATTTTGAAATTTATTGGTATTGGATTTCACTTTTTTGGGGTCTTTGTGTAAAATTGGCTCTAAATTTCTTACTTTTTGTATGTATACTTTTTGTATATATCCTTTTAAATAAATTAACCTTTTAGAAAATTTTGACTTGAGAAATATTTTATAATTAGTGTAACATGTTCTGTTTTAGTTTGAAAAATTTTTAGGAGTACTGCTTATTATTTGGTTAGTAATTTATTTACCACATTGTTTTTAATTACCCAAAACTTTTTCTGATGTCGTACTCCAAGGAAGTTTAAATAATTATATATTTGATATCATTTTATTAATTTTATGGAATTGTCTTTGTTTCCTTTTGACTTCTTTTTAAAATTTTGATTTGAGTATTTCTTTTCGGAAAGTTGACCCCTTTTCTTGATTTAATTTTGTTTTAATTATTATTCCTTGATTTTATATATGTATATACAAATTTAATTATTAAGTTTTTATTTATGATTATCGACAAGGAAATGAAGTGTAAATCTATTGCTGTTTGAAATTAGAAAACGTAAAACTTAAGAGCATAGGGATAAAACTATTAAAATAGTAAACTTAAGTTTAATATTTGTATTGGCATGTCTCCAAAACCTACATTTTAAAATCAACTAAAAAGAAAAAGAGTAGTGGATACATAAAAAAAAGGTAGACCAAGACATATATAAAAAAGTAAGTATATATATGTATGTATATAATGTTTTAATGCGTAGATGAAGGGATTCGGTACTTTTGATAGTCGGGTGAAAGCTTTCGATAGTTGAGTGGAAAGGCAAGAAGAAGGTGTTGACACATACCAAGTTCAGCTAATTACCATCTTTATTTCTAGGCACATTAGAATCATCCTTCGTAGACAATGTACTTTTTGATCATAAACAATTACAATAATTTTATAATATACTGGTTCTGAAAGTAAGACGCAGGCATCTTAGACTGAGAAGCGAAGTAACAAGAAGTTAGCACGGTAGAAGCTAGGGAAAGGAAGACGACGTAGTTTAGCTTGGGAGCGGTATTCATACCGAGTACATGCAGAAAGTACTCTAAGCTCTGATTGGTTAATTTTAGGTTGTTACATAGCATGGAAAGATTTCGAATTTGGGAGAACATATGATTTAGGGCGGAAGGACCAAATCTAGAATAGTTAATTTTGAGGTCGTCAATTATTCTCAAGGCAGCCATCGTATTTTGCTATATCTGACATATTCCTTCTTCAAAATAAAGTTTGGGAGAGCATGGTGGAAGAAAAAGGGTTAGAGCAGCAAAATATGAGATATATAATTTTGAATATATGTAAGTTATAACAAAATACGGTGACTACTTTAAGAATAACTGCCAATTTTAAAATTAATTATTCTAGATTTGGTGCTCTCCCCCTAAATTCATCTGTTCTCCCAAATCCGAGATCTTTCCATGTTATGTAACAACCTAAAATTAGCCAATCATAGCTTACAGTACTTTTTGCATGCACTCGATAAAGTACCGCAAGTTAATTACGTCATCTTAGATGAGTAAGCATAGCAGCAAAGCGTCTTGCCAGGAGGAAAGCTTAAGGGAAGAAGGACGCTGCTGTTCAGAGGAAGAAGGGAGGGAATCAAAGTTTCAGTTTGAGTTAAAAAGTTTTGGTTTATAATTATTTAATTGGACAAGAGTTATCTGCATTAAGCGTTACGTAACATGCAAATCTTGAATTTGAGAGAACAGATCAATTTAGAGGGAGAGCAACAAATCTAAAATAGTTAATTTTAAGGTCGCCAATTATTCTTAAAGCAGCCATCGTATTTTGTTATACCTTACATATGTATAATTATACATGTATAAAATAAACTACTACTCACTGGCACATAGTTTTTTTTACGTTTTTTAAATCAGAACTAAAATTTAAAAAAATCTTGTGTTCTGCTGAGTAGCTGTTTATTTTCTTAATTATGTATATAGTTATGTATATAATTATACATATAAATATTCATATACACTAATTATATCATTATGTATAATTAAGAAAATAAACAGTTATATAGTTATGTATATAATTATACATATAAATATACATATACACTAATTATATCATAATGTATAATTAAGAAAATAAACAGCTACTCACCAGAACAGAAGATTTTTTTAAATTATAGTTTTGATTTAAAAAAGTTAAAAAAAATTATGTTCTGGTGAGTAGTGGTTTGTTTTCTTAATTATACTGTTTGCTTTATCACTTGGTTTTAGTTCTAGATGTACTTATTTTCAACTTTAATTCCAGTTTTATGTATATGTAAAACTTAGTGTTGATAATTATTTATTACTAGCCTAAAGGGGCAATTTTCCCAGAAGGGGTATTAATTTCGTTCTGGCATTTTACGTTGTTTTACTATAAACGGCGTTTCTCTTTTCAAATTGTTGCCACCAAATATTGGAGCCCTGCATTATATTTAAAGAAATTAAATAACGAAGAATCTGCCTGAATATATGCATGTTTCTTGCACTGTGAAAAAACAATGGTACCTAAAGACATCAAACTTTGAATAACATAGTCCTGCACTCGTATATAGGCATTTGGAAGCCTAAATTTGGAATTTGGAATTTGTTTTATTATCTAGTTTATATTTCGTAAAATTTTAAAGAATTTTTGATTAACAAACTCAACGAGTTCAAAGCGAGCAATGAAAAAAAAATATCCCCAGCACGCGACACTGTGTATCGGAAATTCTAAAGATATGCTCTTTTTAAATAACTTGATATGCTGTTGAATTGAATTTACAGCTTAAGGTCGAAGAACATGACATTTAACAAATAAAGGTAGCACAACAAACGTTAAAAAAATGCCCCTTTGGGCGTAATGTAAAATCTGAAAGCTTTCTGATTTTTTTTTTATTAAATATGCTGATCTTGCCGTGCTTCCAAATTAAACTCTTATTGTAAAATGTATTCCTCATATCAGTAAAGCTTGAAATATAATAAAGTACTGTATTGTCACTGATGCTTTTAACGAAAAATATGCAAACGATCGTTGAGACAATACGTTTTTTTCTCCACAGGTTACCGAAATGTTTGTTTATTATTCATTGAAATTACGTTAAAGCGCATTAGGGCTATCTGCCTGAGGGGAGAGTCGACTTTCTAAGGAAAACTGGGTCAAATACACCTTACATATGGGAAAAGCCACGAAAACGCCCATGCAGCCAGCCCGTTCACAGGATTAGAACCTCGGGCCAAACTACCCGTGTTCATCAACTTTACGCTGGGCCGCTGGTGAGCCCTACACCGAAATGAAAATGTGTTTCTATTAGTAGAATATGTGTAGTGATTCAAAATAATTTTTTATCATGAGTGTATGATGTATTCAAAATTAGTTTGATATAATGAGCTCGATCGATATCGAGCTAAGTTATACTTCCAGCGTGAAATTAAACAGAATTTTTTTTCAGGATGTTTCAGATGGGTAAACGAGAAAACAAAAATACATTTTGAATTTCTGAGAGATACCATATGCACTACTATTGTCTGTACTCTTTACGTTTAATCTGTAGCGATAATTTTTATGAGCGCGTCATGAATCTACATTTAATGCACAGAAATTTTGTCTTAGAAAATCAGATAGGATAAGGATAAAGATAAGACATTTTTTGCCATTTCATGATAACTCAAAACTTTAATAAATTATATTAACGGACTTGGTATTAATATTTCCGGTTTAATATAGGGCGAATAACAAGAAAATAAAAACAAAATGAGCATAACATGGCTCGATGGTTAAAATTCTATTAAAAACTGCGTTCCAGCATAGGTTTTAATCTGTTGTAGACGGTATTTAACGTTTAATCGCAATTATCTTTTGCATACACGATTATGATTTAAAAAGCACCATATCTCAATCATCACACAGAACATTTCTTCCTATAATTCAATTGTTCTTATGAGATTCAATGACCGATTGTTCTGGTGAGAACTTAAGGAAGATTAAATGGAATTTCTCATTTAAAACTCGATTTTCCGGCCTTGGTTGAAGAAATTGGTTTTCTTAACCTTCAAAATTACACTTTATGCTGGGGGGGGACCTGACACATAAAAGCTTAAAACAAAACTTAACAGTCGAGTTAAGAAGCATTTTAGCCTTTCATGACCTTCACCTTATATTCCATCATAGCGTTCCACATTGTTTACAAATAAATACATCCGGGTAATTTTGGTTTGCAGTAACGCATTTTACCTGATTTCTTATTTAAATTACGCCAGAACACTGTGAACAATAATTAAATGGTACCTTTCCTTAGTGTGATCCCCGTATGTCAGGGTTACTATTGGAAATGTGAAACACGGGTAGCCTTCAAAAGAAAGTCATTTAGCACTTCGAGTGTATTATTGTAAGAACGCGTTTGATGATTCAGAACGAAAAGAAATAAAATCTAATACTCTGATAATGTTTTTTTAAAATTTTTTATGATAGATTTTACGAATGCGAATTTTATATGTATGCCCATTTCTACGACCGACTGACTAAAGATTCTGACCTCTGTTCTGATTTCTGTAGAATCCTCCGAGCAATCCACCCCTGCATTTAGGTGATCATTCGTAATTAATTAACTAGTGCCATAATTTAATAACAGAATTTAATCCCTTTAACTATAGCTTTATAAAAATTAGCTTCGATGGCCATCGTATTTTGGCCAACGCCTCTGAGAAATATGCATCAACAATCAAATGATTCCAAACAATGAAAGTTTTCTCTAACTACTTTCTACTGTAGCTGACCTGAAACACTTAAATCTTTTGTAGTTGTTATTAGTTTTAAGCAGAAGTTCCGAAGTTCAAATCAGTCTTGAGGGCCCACTAGCGGCTCAGATTTACAATCATTGAGTTCTACCTGTGTTAAAATCGCGATAAACGGTCTGGCTGCATGGGGGGTTTCGTGCTATTCTTTATGTGTAACCTGGACACAAGCTATTTTCCCCTTAAACCTGCTCCACGAAGCATCCGTTTCTTTAACGAATAACGTCACCATAATCCCTCCCTTCACCTCAAAACAAAAGACAGTCTTTAGGTACAGGTTTACGGTAGAGTAAAAAATACCATACAAACCCTCTACTTATTATAAATGATATACGGAATAGTAAAACAAAAGTCACCGAATGATTCTAAGAGTTTTAACTTTATTGGGCTATTTTTGCAGCATGTTTCTTCAGTGCTGAAGTTCAACGAACATTTTGCGTTTGCTTTCTGGAATTTTCTACAAGTTTTCGGAATTTGCTAGAATGTCGTAAAGTGATTGGATCATTTTCAATATTAGAAACGTCTTTAGTGAGGATTTTCTGAAATTTCTGGAGCTTTATGTTATATTATGCATCAAGTACTTACTATCCACTGCCTTGCCAAATGTTGCCTTTGTGACAGCACTCCATCACTTTTTACTGGTGAAAAAGTGTAGATCACCAGTCACCAGTGGTCCCAGACAGTCACTGAAAATGAGAAAAGTATAAAGAGAGCTCTCAAGGTAACTGCATATATTAATATTAATGCTGATGTACTACATTTAGTATTAACGTAAATATTAATGCTGATAACATTCAGGCCTTTTGCATAGCACATTACTACTCCTAATTCAAAACTGTGTACTACGAAGTATACCGCTCAGTCTCACGTAATGTTTAATCAGTAACGCAGATATTTTTTTGACACTGTCTAAACCGTTATTTTTAAAAAAGTATTTAAATATATTTGTGAAATATTATTTGGGTACTTGCATATATTCTGTAAAATGTTCCTATAATATCTGGCACAGTATGTGTTTCTATGAAACTGATATAAATAATCCTATAATTTATTCAGTACAACTTTTAAGCATATGATACACTGTTTACGTGTAGCAACATAGGCCTCCAATGTATTTCCTTCAAGAGCTTTGTATGCCCAAGTAACTTAACAGCATTTTCTAAAATTATGCCAACATTCAGCCCTCCTGGGCCTTGGACGTGGTGCATAGATAGTAGATTTCCTCTTGCAGATGACCCGCAATTAGGTTTAAGCTTAATAATTGGCCCTTTGTCCTCATAGGTTGCAGAAGCGGAGAGTCGCTGGTGACCATGAGTTTGAAATCCCAGTGTTTTATAATTACGTTCAACATTACTCTTCGGTTTCATTCAATTTTAACTAATTCTCGAAATTTACTGCTTGCCCCACACCAGTGACTTTAGGAGTTAACTATCAGTGGTCATAATATAGATTTTATATTAGCAGTCATAAGCCAAATTGCATTAATTTTACAACGCTTAAAATTTTATTATGCCAGATTTTTGAAATTAATCTTTAAAATCTGCATCTAAATGAAATTTGGATGTCAAAAGTATTAATATACAGTTAAAATGTAATACATATGAACTTGTTTTATAATCTATTAATTTTTTAAATTTCAGGTAAATAAAAATGTTGAGTTTATTGAAGCAAGTATTACTGATATATTTTGGATTTATGAATGCTGGTATCACTTGTCAATATACTAAAAATTCTGTATCTTCAACATCTCAGAAAGCTAGAGAAATCCCTGGAATACTTACTTCTAACGATTTTCAACCATCATTTGGTTCAAGATTATCAACATTTTATGCAAATAACCACCACTTGCTTGGAAAAGCTATGGCTTACCCCGCAGTTTCAAATATAAATCGTTCACTTAAGTACAGAAATCAATCACAAAGATCAGTTCCTTTTAAGATATTCACACAGGGAGAACAGCCACTTGATGTGTCTTATAGAACAAAGCAGAGTGCAAAGGCAACTTCCAGTGCTGATGAAAACAAAGATGGTTATCCTGTAAATATATCAAGCAGTTCCTCACTGGGCAGTTACAGATCAAATATTCCCCCACGTTTGAATGATGTCAAGTACCATATACCGAAGAGTGCGAAAAAGAAGTTGAGAAAGAAACAAGAAGAGATTCAAGTAATTTCCAAGTCAGATGAAAAAATACAAAATGCAGATTTACCTAATTTTCCGGAAAATGATTTTCCTTCTGTCTTTGGTAATATTCACAGTTTTCCATTTGATAGTCAAAAATTGCCCATCATTCTTGAAAAGCAGAAAAGTAACCCACGAACGCTTGAAAAGGACTCTGGAGAAGAGTTGGCATTTCCTTGTTCCTGTATTTACAGCCAAGAGGAATGTGGCTGCAACTGCACAGGTTCATTGTCATATGATGACTTCCAGGTAAGCTAAAACGTTTATGAAAATCAACTGAGAGCTAATTTTAAAGCGTAAAAGTAATTAAGCTTAATATTTTAAACAGCCAATTGTCAAGTAGAAACAATTTAATTGATTACTTTAAAAATAAAAATCACTTCTTGAGGTTTTCTTAAGGTTGTTTGTAAATAACGGCATTAAAATTGCAAATTTCATTATCAGAAAAATTATACTCAAAGCAAATTATGTTTTTTATTAGCACAAAACACATTAAACTATTGCATGGAATTTTCGTTTTGAATAATTGTATCAAATTCTTTTAAAGAGCCATCATTAAAAATTCAAAAAAAGAGAGAGTATGTTGTTTACTCACTTGTAAGTTGAAATCTTAAAATTAAAATTGTCATGCGAAATGGAAATGTACTTGTTTATTTACTCTGAAAACTTTTACGGTGACCACAGATGATGCTTTTGTTGAAGCTAATGATAATGCAAAATCTCACAGTTAAGATAATATAATCGATCCTTCATTAACATATACTCCCTGACTAGAAGGGAAAATCAACATCTTTTTTATGCTATAAAGATTTCGCACAATTATGTAAATCTGTGATGAAAATTATTAACGGTGAGCACCGGGCAGTGGGGAATAGTATATGATTTTTGCTTTTTATTGCCATCACTATTTGGTCTATTTTAGTAATTTTTTGTTACCATTGTTTGTGTTTGTTGTTCGCGGTTTTTTTGTCTTTGGTGTCTGCTCTTGTCTAAGTGTTTGTATTTGTTCTTTTTCTTCACTTTTGTGTTTATAATTATTATTAACACATGATTATTTTTAGATATTTTGTGTGTCAGTTTTTTCTTTGTTTAAATGGGCGTGGCCAGTCATGATCATGTGACCAACTTGTTTGGTTAGGCGACATGATAGCCAGCTACCTCCATAGTAGAACCTTTCAAGTACGGATTAAAGATACTTTCTCAAGCACCAAAAATATCCAAGCAGGTCTACCTCAGGAAAGCCTAATTTCTCCAATTCTCTTTTGTATATACTACATAAATGATATGCCAGAAATCCCTGAAACAGCATATGCCTGTTACACAGACGATACTGCAATCATGTGTAGTTCCTTAAATCCAAATAAAGCTAAAGATAAATTGCAAAATGCAGCCAACATCCTATATAAATGCATGGAAAATCCAGCATGGAAAATTAAAATTAATCCCAGCAAATCCCAAGTCGTATCATTTAGATACAATAGAAGAGAAGTCAGTAATGTGATAAGAGATGGCGCCACAGTTCCTACCACCAACCAAGTCAAATATTTAGGAGTTATCCTGGATGATAAGCTTACCTTCAAGCCACATGTTTTATACATAAGAGATAAAGCACATAAGGCCTTCATGTATATTTACGCAATATTAAACAAGCACTCAAAATTGAATTTAAACACCAAAAGAATATTATATCTTGAAACCATAAGCCTATTTTGCTTTACGCCTCACCGGCCTGGGCAGCTACTGCAAGAAGTAACAGACAGACTTTGCAGCGCCTTCAAAATAAATTTCTCCGTTCGATATCAGGATCTCCATGGTTTGTCAGAAATTCAACAAGCCTTAGAAGTTTAAAAATAAAGCTGCTTGACAGCGAAATTCTAATTTCATCTCACAACTTCTTTATGAATTGCGACAGGCACGATAACGAAGCGGTCCGCAGTATAGGAGAGTGCGATTACACAGTTATTCAACGCTGTAAGCGTCCGAGAACAATACACCATGATGAATTATGGTAATGTACATATTGTATATAGTTTTCTTCATATTTTTACATAGTTTTTCCTTCAATTTTCTTATTATCGTATTTAATTTTCCTTTTGCAAAGACTGAGACTTTTGTTCATTGTGATTGGACGACCACGGAAATGCTAGTTAATGCCATTGCTTATCACCATATTACGCTGTTTCACCATATTGCTTTCTACTATTGCATGTTAAAGGTCCCTTCGGACGATTATAGCACAACAAGTGCAAACGGATGTTCCAAAATAATTGGATTATGCTTTTTCTTCATCAGGACTTTGAAGCGATTATAGATAGGCAGAGACCTTCGGGTCGTTACCTATTACAAGAATGATGACCTATGACCTACGGGTCGGGCTGCGCCCACTACTGCTACTGCTACTCCCTGACTTGGCAAAAGCTTTGGTGTCGTGAGTATTCTCTATTTCGAGTGCATAAAATATCATGGATATACGTCTTAAAGAAACTTCCACGAAGCACCAGAACAGATTATATATTTCCAAAATAAGAGCAAATAGTTGAAAACTGGAATTGGAAGAATTAATAACAAAGTTCAATATCATAGTTCAAAATATTTTGGCAACATATTTATTCATCGGAAGTGCTGAATTACGTCTTTATTGAGAATGTCTTGAAAAGCTGCCGATAGGAGATAATCGCATTGGATTTCGGAATAGTAGACAGAATTCTTACTCTTGTGCTAATTAAACGTAAGCAGGGAATCTATGATTGGGAGGCATTATTAGTAACTTCAATTATTGTTAAGAGTACTGCACTGAAATTTTCATGGGTGCTAGACAAAATAGCAAAGAAACAAACATAAAACAAACAAACAAAAACAAAAAACTCCAATGATAAATCAATGAGCATTCAAGCAATCTTAATATCTGAAAGAGGTTGTACGAATGAAAGAGGTTCTAATTATGAATCTCTGACTCCGTGGTGATAGATAATCAGGCGATTTATCGCTTGTCAGTCTTTTGTTAAATCAGCACCAGTTCGGGAGACGATTTATTACAAACTTTTCTATTAGTTTTTCTGTCAAGAAATTTGTACAGCTCGTGTAAAGAATGATTGCTTTTAACAGAACAGTAAAGGTTAAAGTGAAAGTTAAGTATTTAAAATAAAGGTTATAAAATAATTATTATCACCTCCTTGTTATCTCATTTTATAGCACATAATTTAACTCAAAGTATTCCTTTAAATTTTGGTTCAGTCCCTAGACTCATGGCAGCACACATCGCTAACAAAGGCTAAAGCCAATTCAAATAACATTTAAAAGCGGAAAAGGAATAGCTCTGAGTCAATCAGTAGTCGCTGTCAAAATCTCTCTGCTAAATTCAAGAGCTCCTTTCTTACACACATTAGTTAATTGTATTCTGGTGGAAGCTGACGAAAAAAGAAGTGATAGTACAAGCCTTATAATAAGATAATTCCTTTATAATCGTAAAACTCTACATTTTTTTTAAACTACGCGCTTCGCCATTAGGCACTACGCAAAAAATGAGGAAGGCTCTGGAGAACTTTTAAAGAAACCAGGCTCGTATTGACAAAATCTACTTGCTTTAAGCATGTTCTTTGTTTTATTTTGGAACTATACCGTTTAGCGATGGATACAAATTTGAGAACTGATTTTAAAAAATTTCCAAAAAGTTTTGCAATCTCTTCTTCAAATTCTTAGTCGGAATGCATTAGAAATAGTTGTACCGTTGTAGATATAATTTTAATTTTAATATCAGTTTTCTCTAGCGAAATTATTGTGAAAGCTAATATAATTAAAACAAGTAATTTCTTACAGGATTTATCAAAATTATTTCGTTCTTGCTCAAGATTTTCTTTTCTCTTATCCGATGGTGATTACTATGCTTTTCCACCTAACTTATTCTACAACGTTGGATGTGTCCAGCATTTCAATTTGACATTATCAAATGCAACGTTTGACTATCTTTTCGACCCTTCTCCATACACTTCTGCTTTTGGAGGAGTCTGCTTCCAAAAAACTGGACTCGTTAAGTTGCGGAAGGTGAGTGTCAGAAGAGCTTGGAACTGGACACCCCTGGAGCAACTCAAAAAACCCTCTGGTTCAACAATGGACATAGAAATAGATGGTTGTGGCCTCAGACGCTTGTCTTCCGATTTCTCGAGAGTGTCTGGAGAAAGCCTAAAGACCCTCAGCATATCAGACAGTGAACTGGAGATGTTAGGAAGCGGGGCATTTACACGTTTTGAGCATATGGTGCAGATTCGATTGCCAAAAAACCGTTTGCAGTCGATTCATCGAGGAGATCTGCCGCCGAATCCTCAACAGCTTCAAGAAATGGACCTGAGGTAATTAAAATATTTTTTAGCTCTTCGGTCTTGCAAATGTGGTTTATATTTTTTTCATAATTTATAGAAATATTTTAGGGGAAGTTTATCATTTCAAATTTACTTTCTACGCAACGAACGCAGAGTTCTTTTATTTTGTTAATGATGATTTACTATGTCTGAATTTATGCGATAAATTTATAACATTGGAACATTCGAAATAAATTTTGAGAAATGCTTATCTTCCAGCATCTAGGAGATGACTTGTTAAAAAGGCTAGTAGAAATCTTTAATAAAATAGCTTCTTAAAATCACCTGGCTGTTGAATTTATCACCAAAAATAAATTGCCGTAAGTTTGTATATGATAACATCAAAGAAAAGGATTTCATGGCGTTTCGACAACTTTTGAATTAGAAGAATATTACAGAGATAATCACTATACTCGGTTGGAAACATTATGGTATTTTTACATTGAAACGTTTTTAGCCCGACACTATTGATCTGCTTTCTTCCTAATAGTTACTACTTATAAATTATCATTAATCGATATTTATTATATATGAACAACGACAGCGTTTTGCTTTTTTGCTGTTTGAATTTTTATTCTATGAAACGAATTTTATTAGTGAATACATAGAATCTTGTTTGCTATCTGAATGCTCTAACAGACCTTAGGTTAATGTTTCTCCGCCGTTACAATTATGATGTTAATGGCGATAAGAATAACTTTCTATTATGGTGTTTTGGTCAAGGAGGATGAATAATTTCTTTGAAAGTTTTGAAGGAAATTTCAGCATTCGAAATTATTCGAAAATCTTATAAACTGGTAGCGAATACCATAAATTTATTTTCTTGAAGAAACTTAATTAGCTTAACTTGAAGTGTTTTTGCAATATATTACTTTTGTTTTGCTTTGCTTTTCTGAAATGGGCTTAAAGCAGCTACAAGCTCCTCGTCAAAAGCTACGATATTAATCAAATGTGAATAAACTTTCAGATAAAGTAACGTGTTCTTTTATGATAAAGCTTTTTATTTGAAATATTAGGAAAGATCTATGTCTCTCGGCCTTCTTCAGTTTTGAATGTCTGAAATTTCTTATGTTAATTAACCAGTTATTATCATTTTGATCGTTAATTTCTTCTTTTCCTATTCCTCACCAGAATCCGAAGTAGCTTGAAGTGTATTTAAGGTGAGGGTTTTGGGTCTTAGAGAGGGAGAGAGTTGTTGGCACTCGAGAAGTTCTATTAGACTTTCCTCAGTTCTATTTGAATGTAACTATCACAGGTTTGCATTCTCTCGCAGCCGACTGTTTAAAACTTACGCTCCGGATAAAAGTTAATTGAGCCATCGTATAGCTTTGTTTAGTGCCTCTGTGGTCCTAGAATACTTTCATCAACATTTAAATTTAAGTATCTGATATTGCTCAACGTACATCGCCTTAAGTAGTGGTTTATTAGTAGAACAACTTATATCGGTTCTGTTAAAAGTTCAGTTTAATAAAAGGTTTCAAATCTTCGCAAGTCTCTGTCATATTATTTCCAGACGTAGCGATAAATTGCTAGTTATCTAATGGAGTGTTGGTACTTACAATCAAGTATCAGCTCAAGTTTATAAAGCTCCGCACGGTTTCAGCATTTTGTCTCAGTTTTTCTCACTTCGGTTTTTCTTCTTCTTCCGTAACTTCTGCCATAGCATTTAACTTGATCAACGTCTATAATTTTCAATTTTTAAGAAATTGTTTTTGACATTTTCATAAATTATACCTGGATTATAGGTGAAATACATGCCGCCGATTGAAAAGTTGTATTCTGTTAAGATTTTCGGAGCGGAAAACGTGAAAAACTGAACTGCACTAGGAATGCTACAGCTGCTAGCCAAATGTGCTATCCTCTGCACCACAAGGGCACATACAGGTGAGTAAAGCAAAAAATCGTAAAGGGCGAGTGGGAGCAGGCACGAAACTCAGTTTAGACCAAATCCAGTCAATTAATCAGTAATTAACCAATAAGTCAATTAATTCATTCTCGAGTATGTGTCTAAGGACCTGTAATAATGTAATGCATTTAACTGATTAAAGTTTCAGTAAGTTAAAAAAATATTACTATTATTATGTCTCTACAGGGGCATGTAAAACGTTACATTTTATATTTGCAAAATCATCCTCTTTTTAATGTTGACACAACTCTCATAAAATTATTTAATGCACTTTGAGAAACTTGTAGTTGCAAGTACATATCTAGAAACAATATTAGAGAAATAAAGCCTGTAGGCATCTTCTTCGAATATCCTGCATATAGGTGTATGAAAAATGCGATTGAAATTATTTGAAGGTTCAATGTGTTGGTAAACAAGCTGATAGTCAAACATATGCAGCTGCTGTATTTGTGATGAGTTCCCCATTATATTTTAAACACGCAGCTGCTGTACATTCTATTTGTGATGTACTGTGGGTTTTACTTATTTTAATTCAAAGTTCAATTTTAGACACCCACAAACACTAACAAGCGAATAATCGCTTAAGTGTGTGAATAAACAAGTAAGACTTACGAAGGGTTAACTACCCTTTATTTCTCAGAATATTTACAATCAGTTCCTAACTCGAAACGTACACAAAGCCTCCACTTGGGCTTGAACTTAAATAATTATGAAATTGAACTAAACTAAGCTTAACTACAGCTATGTGAAAGATATAGCCGAAGCTATCAAGCTCTAAGTAGTTGGCCCCTAAGCCAAGCAAGGGCCTAAAGTATGGCCGAACGTAGTATCTAAGAGAGAACGTGGCCAAAAGGCAAACGCGTACTAGTCAGGAAAATCAGACTCTCTCTCTCGAAGTCGGTGAAACGTAGACTTAAATAGTACTCTTACTCATTTGCATTCACTGCGTTTCTGGAATTATATTCTGGTAGGAAACTGTAAGCTGAAACTAGAAAGATAGGAAAGAAGCATAACTTAAAATAACTGTTAATAAATTTAGGATAAACCTGTAGAGACATTAGGTTATTTCGAAGCAGGAGACATGAAAAATGAGCAACGCCTTCGCCGGGAATCGAACCACGGACCTCTCGGTTACGCGTCGAGCATGCAGACCACTACACCACAAAGGCATGCGAAGAAGGCGGGAGAAATACCTTATATACTCCCCCTTTTAAAGGACCACTGGGGTTTTGGGGACCCAATCGCCAAATCGCGGTGGTGGAGAATCATCATCCACCACCTTTTTAGTTCGGGCGCCAGTGTAGAGACATTAGGTTATTTCGAAGCAGGAGACATGAAAAATGAGCAGCGCCTTCGCCGGGAATCGAATCACGGACCTATTGGTTACGCGTCGAGCATGCAGACCACTACACCACAAAGGCATGCGAAGAAGGCGGAAGAAATACCTTATAAACCTTACAGTACATTCTATATATTCTATTTTAAAATAAAACAATATCAGCATTCAGCATCTTAAGGGCTTCCGTTGCAAACTGATCAAACGAAGACGCAGCGCGCAAATGTTTGCGGATTCCGAAACGTGTGCTTAGAAATATTAGTCTTATTTTATGCTTATGATTATAGAAGACACATATTCGGAAGAAAATAGCTGCGTCTGATCTATCCTAATTGTATTCTGTATAAACATTTATAACCAACTGTTTGTAGTAATAATATAAGATACTTACCTCTGTCTGAATTTATTTCTTTTATTTCTGTTTGATTTTTGGTTAAGTCTGCATTCCATTCGGATGTGGAAAAAATTTAATTTTAGGCTATTTAATCTTATTATTTAATTCTTATATTATTTTTGGGAACAAAATTAACTTTATCGAAAACTACCGTCCAGATAACAGCGTATAAAATAAAAGAAGAAGATTATACCTGGAACAGAGTCAATATCTGGAAAAATCACAATACCTTGTATTAAAATTCTGGATTTAAGTATTGCAGACATCAGTGACACCGATCATATGAATATAGACATTCGAAATTTTAAATGTCTCGATTTAATATTTTGATTCTTACATTTTCAAACTCTAATATTCTTTATTATTTCGTGAGCAGACCCATTCGAGAGAGATAAAGATTATTTTTACACAAATGATCTCTATTTTAGGTATAACCGACTGGAATCTCTCGAGATCGATCTTTTTCAAGACATGCCATCCTTGAGAATAGTATCTCTTGCCGGAAATCCAATTCGGATGTTATCAGAGAGTACGTTTGGTGCCGTTATTGGGAAGACATTCTTACAAGGAGTCTCTGGTAACTATGGATTATAATTAGACTGACTTATCCTTTTAATTTTAAATAGTAGCGTCGTAAAAATTTTAGATAATTACTTTATTTTCAGCTTGTTGTGCTTTTGCATTTTTTAACATTTATTATACATGTATAGTAATCATGTATAAACTGGTAAAAAATTGGACATAGACATTCATCTTTGTTGAGAAATTCTTCAGCCTTGGTAAAATTATTTCTCATGCATTTTTGACCTAGTTCGCTAAACCAATGACTTATTATATTACGAGTGGGCAAGCCCTCCAGATGAGTGAACTGAAGCCAAAGCGATATTTATAAGTTCTACGGACTGAAAATCTGAAAATAAAATAAACTATTAATTTAATTTACTGTAGAGAAAGTTACAACCTGCGGCCAAAACAAAATTTATAAGCTCTGTGTACATATGAAAAGAAAATTCACAAAAAGATTTCAGTATGAATGAAATCTGTTCATTCTTTCAAAGCAACAACTGAGTCGTAAATAATTTTTTTTTTTTTTTTTTCCGTACCAGGAAATGAAAACTTTCAACTTCAGGTTAATACGTATATGTATGACGTCATGATTTAAATTTAATGTGATATAACCATTTTTTCTCGATATCAATAAAAGAATTAACGTGGCAATAACATATCGTGTCAATTAAACCAGAAACAAAAACGTTGCCAACAGTAGTTAGTTATTTAAAACGCTGACATTAAACGAAAACCTTTCGACATGCTGTGACGTCACATACAATCGCGTGCTTTCTTCAACGTCAGAATATGACCTTATATAATAATAATATGTTTAATATTTGGAAATGATATTTTTATTTCATATTTTGTAAAATTTACAAATATTTGTTTAACAAACTCTGCGATCTGAAAGCGAGGAGTGGCAACATTTTTCGAAATAAAGCAGATTTTTAACTCCAGCGCGCGAGACTGTTGCCATTTAAAAAAAGAGTGCAAAAATTAGCGTTTTGAAAGTTTTTAATTAATATCTGGGCTATTAAAGTTGCACGAAGATAAGAGTGGCTTCCGAGAAATGTTTGGAGTCCGGGGAGTACCTTTTTTGAAACCTAACTCCTGGCAGTTCCGGAGGAGATGATATCACGAACAAACAGACGTACACAGATTTTAAGAGCTGCTGAGAGCGAGTTTTTTTGTTTAATATGAAATAGCAGTTAGACTGTTTCAGTGTTATTAACAGTTTTCGTATGGATGTTTATAACTGAAATGAAATGATTATTTCCCAAGAATATCTATAATCATAGTTGATACATGAGTTACTTATATTATCTTGTTTTGAAAATTCTGATATTAAACAGTCGTTGGCAACAGCAGATTTAGATACGTCATGTATATATGATAAATCATATATTTTCATGTTTTATAATTATGGTATAGTTTTTCTATATACGAGATGGTTTCTTTCTAAAATTAGAGATTATTTACTGACATATATTTTTATGTTTTCATGTGCAGTTAACGTACATTTTATGAAATTTCTGTCAAAGGTGATTCAACCTTTAAAAATTAAGATAAAATGTCTCTTTTGGAATTAAAATGAGATTTCTTGGGCGACATACAGTCATAACGTTTCAAGTAATCAAGTTTAATACATAAGATGAAAAGGGTCATTAAAGTTCGATCTTGCAAATTTCTTTTCACATGTTAATGATTTGTTTGAAGAGTATAGCAGAAATATCAATGATTGGATATGAAGATGTTTATTTAGCAGGGGTGGCAATAATTTTTTATTATGACATTCATCACTGAAGAAAAAAAATTGGCACAAAGGACTGTATTCCTTCTTCAACAAGATAGACAGGTATCTATGTTGCCCTTTTCTTCTGATGGAAATCATCAGCAATCTCTTCATCAACAGATGATTATTAGCTTGAAGCTCTCATTCAGTTGCTGCACAAATCTTAGATGGTTAATTTTGGCACTAATGTCGTAACGACAAACAAGCTGCTTTATATTTATCATAGTACGTTTAGTTACACTGTGTAATGCTTGTTTCGTAATTAAAGCAAACTCCATTGGAACACAGCAAACTTTATTTAATAGATCAATTTCATAACTGCAACATATAAGTCGAAGAAAAGGTAACATCAAAAATTAACAGCCAAAACGTATTCTATCTCTTTTTAAATTAAAATGATTTTCTTACTTCGTGCGAGAACCGCACGCAGCTCTCGTGTTGGCGTTTCAAACATTGCCATTTATTAACATATAGATTTCAAATTCAACTATTTTAAAAGTTTAAGATTATTATTGCAACAATATCTAAAGCTGTTACAATCTCTCCCTCAACGGAGAAACTTTTCCGAAGGGAAAAGTTCTTGAGCGCGACTTTTTAGATGACTTTTCATATTTTCTTCGACTTTTTCCATGCGACCTTGATCGTGAACGGAAAACTAACTTGGATGGTGTTACAGATCGGCTGGGTGACCTCGCCTTTACTCTTTTATCTCTGATTACACTTCTACTTTTATGGCGATAGCCAGAAGAACTCCTTCTGTGACGATCATGGCTCCTAGATCGACTATGTGAGATACTCCTCTTGTGACGGTGTAATCTTGACCTAGACCTTGTACGAGAACGATGTCTAGAACGAGGATAGTATCTATCTCTTTCAAGTTCAGGACAATCACGAGCCCAATGTCCTGTCCGTCTACAGCGATAACATTCTTCACTATTCTGACGTGATGATCGTCCATAACTCTCTCTTCTATAACTTGAACTTCGCTGATATTTAGAACCACCCCCTGAGCGATAGGATGGCCCTCTAGCCCATTCCCCAACAATGCTCTGGCCTCGAATTTCTCGTCCATTTTCATACTTTATGGCATCCTCTGCATCTCGTCTATCATCATAATCAACAAATGCATATGCCATGCCAGTCCTTCCAGAACCTCTTCTTCCTGATGTTCCATACATTCCGTATTTGACATCGCATCTTAGAAGCCGGCCATATTTTTCAAAAACTTGTTCCGCATCTCTTTTCGTTTGAGCTCTAGTAGTCACTGTATTAACCTGGTGAGAGTGATTTTCAGGTTCTTTTTTTTCATTCAGTAGTGCAGCAGTTCGGTTGCCTAATAAATACCTTCCTTTGTCGAGTTTGTTTCCAATAATGGCAGCCTTGGTTATTACATGTCCGAGATCGCAGTTTAGTTCGACTTCAGCCAAGGGTAAACAGGTTGGATTTAAATCTAATGGTTGTTGCACCCACACTTTTTCACCTGTCAGCATTTCTGGCGTGATGTATTTACGACAAACTATATCAATACTAGCACCTGAATCTCTTAATATAGGAATTTTGTAGCCATTTACGTATCCAATACTAGTATAAGGTAACAGAAATTCATCGTCCGGTCTTGAACTAATTCTGTTTAGATTAGCAGAAGATTCAGTACTATTCTTAAGTTTTGGACACTGAGGTCTTAGATGCTGATAGGACCCACAGTGGTAACATTGCAGTGACTTTCGTTTTTCATATTTATCATCTGGACGTGGACTACTAGGTTGATAGATCTTGCTTCCCGAATTAAACTTTGAAGGCCATTTATTTTCAGCATTATTTTTATCATCGGAATTTGTTTTACTTTGAGTTTTTGGATTGTATTTCCCTTTCCGCCGATCGGCTGCAAGATTTTTTTGGAAGTTTCCACGGACGTTTTCGTAGGCATCAAGTTTTTCGGCTAATTTCTTGGACGAAATCATTTCTACCCATTCGTCAAGAAAATGATCTCGAATTTCAGGAGGGACTCGACGCTTAAGCTGATCAATCACCATCAAGTCCAACAACTGTTCAAAACTCTCAACTCCCAAACCAGTTACCCATTCCTTGCAATAATTTTCTAATTCATAGCTGAAATCCACCCATGTTGATTCGGTACTTTTTTGATGCTTCATGAATTTCTGCCTAAACCTTTCAGGACTTAATTTAAAACGCTTTAGCAATAAAGTCTTCACATGTTCATAATCTTTAGCTTTATCAGAGGGTTCTCTAGCTATTATTTGTGTTACTTCGTAAGGAAGTAGTCCTAGCAAATGAGATACAAATTCTTCTTTATCAATTTGAGCCCATTCTGCTTGCCTTTCAAACAGTGATAAATATAGACTGATATCTCCTTCTTTGTCGTCAAATTTCTGCATCAGATGTCGCAATTCCGTTTTCGCCCGGACCTGTCCGGTGGTTTGAGACTTTATCTCAGCTTCAAGTTTTAATCTCTCTAAATCATATTGTTCTTTCCTTCTTCGTTCCTCTACTTCTTCCTGTCTCCTACGTTCCTCTACTTCTTCCTGTCTCCTACGTTCCTGTACTTCTTCCTGTCTCCTACGTTCCTCTACTTCTTCCTGTCTTCTACGTTCCTCTACTTCCTGTCTCCTACGTTCCTCTTCCTGTCTCCTACGTTCCTCTTCCTGTCTCCTACGTTCCTCTTCCTGTCTCCTACGTTCCTCTCTTTCTTCCCTCTCTTTTCGGTCCTCTATTATCGTGTTTAAGACTTCTTTGACGAATACTTCGTCATAATCTCTGCTCTCAATAATTTTCTGTTTCAGATCAACTATTTTCAAATCAGCAGTCACCTGAACACCTAGTTCAGTTGCGAGATTCTGCAAATCCTCCTTACGAGCTCTTCCTAAGAAAGACATTTTTTTCTACTTCTTAAGTTTACGAACACCCTGTTCTTTACGCTTCCTCAAAATAGCTCAACTTAATTGCAATAAATAAATAAAGTGCTCTGGCAACAAGGAATTAAATGCACTTGTTTAAATGCTCAGAATAAGCAATACCACATTTATTCCGAACAACCTATGACTGTTACCATCAGTTGATATGCAGTGATGCACCATAAAATAACATACAATAATTTACGACTCAAATATATATGTAAAAATGCAAGATAAACTTGAGTATTAAAGTTCAATGATGAACACTTCAAACTATCGAAGTCCAATGATGGACACTTCAAACTAAGTCCAATGATGGACACTTCAGACTAAGTCCGATGATGGACACTTCAAACTAAGTCCAATGATGGACACTTCAAACTAAGTCCAATGATGGACACTTCAAACTAAGTCCAATGATGGACACTTCAAACTAAGTCCGATGATGGACACTTCAAACTAAGTAAGGAATAGTAAACTGAGTTTAGAACACAGAAAACTTTTGCACAGTTATACTAAAATTTGCAACGATGCAAAACACATTTTCGTATGCTTTTCTGCAGTGTTTAAAATCAAAATTCGTTCAAATAACTTTATAATATCGTTTGAAATTGGGAATAAAGAAATGCTATACCTTGCTTTCCAGGAGATGTGCTTTCATTTCAAAAGCACGCACGATTATTCTATCTCGTCGGTGCCTCCAAAAATAATTAAGACTGTAATGCTTGTTTCGTAATTAAAGCAAACTCCATTGGAACACAGCAAACTTTATTTAATAGATCAATTTCATAACTGCAACATATAAGTCGAAGAAAAGGTAACATCAAAAATTAACAGCCAAAACGTATTCTATCTCTTTTTAAATTAAAATGATTTTCTTACTTCGTGCGAGAACCGCACGCAGCTCTCGTGTTGGCGTTTCAAACATTGCCATTTATTAACATATAGATTTCAAATTCAACTATTTTTAAAAGTTTAAGATTATTATTGCAACAATATCTAAAGCTGTTACAACTGCTACGCTATTGTTAACAGGAACGTAACTCCCCTAATTTTTGGTGGCAGAAATAGTAGCTTTTAACCAAAGATTAAGTTAAATTGGATGAAGAACATAACATTAATCAAGCTTAGACTAAATTTTGGTTGTTCTGCACTAATTATTAGTGTCTCGCGAAATCTGCTATTAGTGTCTCGTAGAATTCACGGCAAACAAATCTTTGTTTGCAAAGCTAATTAAGCTAAACTAAGTAGCAGACAACTAAAGTCACAGCCATCCTGCGCTGCTAAACGGTCTGTGATAAATTTTGAAATTTCAAGCGCATTTATTTTGCATTCTGGTAGAAACTGATGAAAGTAAAAGTATAGAAAAGCTAAAATATGACTGTTTAATTAAAATAAAATATTATTTATATACGGGTATGAAGAATAATTCATTATTAAGTATTTTATTTTATGAAAATAAACGCGCTTTAATTAATTTTAATGGAAAATATACATTTACTGCTTTAAATAAACGAAATAGTATATTTTTGGACGCCCGAAATGTATTTCCCTGTTTACATTATGCGCCGAGTTTTTTTTGTGCGGATTTGATTTACGGTAGTAATGCAACACTGCATAAATGTGGGTTGTCTAATCTTTCCTCTGAGGCATTTCTAACATACATAACTTTCTCTACGCAAAGCATTTACCCACTTTTAGTCCCTTGGCAGCAACTGTTATAATGAAACCAGCAATTAATTAATTAACATCGAAAAGCATTTCAAACAGTTCCGTAATCCTTACTGACATTTCGAAAACGTGTTTAGCCCGCAATGAATAATTAAGTCAAACAACAAGCAAGTAATAGAAAAATTTCAAAGTTCATTAAATGGTAGATGCTAGAGTACATTTCTGACTAACAACAGAATAAAGAAGACCACTAATTACTAGTGCAATAGAAACTTGTTTATTCGAATTAGATGGAGCAAATTCATACTGAATAACACATTTGTGTTTGGGCAGTACATGCTTAAGTTCCTGTTCCTAAAACATGGATTAGCTCATATTTGTACGCATCTTTTCGGTTATAAAATTTCTTCTAAATTTATTTTGAATTCAAAAATTTAATCTTCTTAAATCTTGCAATTTTCATTTAAAACCTTGACGGAAATAACATCCGCGTATTGTTGCGAAAGAAAATTATGAAATTCTTTATTATTGTTTCATTTATTACCTTCCAACTACTTAAAATAATATTTTATAGATGAAGTTGGACATGCTCCAAATAAAAGTTAATATTTTAATCTAACAAACATTTAAAAGAGCGCAGTTTACAAAAGTATATGGAAATATGTAAAATAAAATTTTAAATAAACGAAACTGCAAGTTTCAAATTTCTTTGTAATCTTTTTAATCTTCTGTAATGTTGTCACATCGGTAGTCATTCACTGTAAATCAATGGCAAAAATTTACTTTCATGTGTTGCAAAATATATTTTGTAATTTCATTGCAATATTTGATGCTTATAGTATTTTTGAAAGCTTACATTTTTATGACAGGGAAATGTTTACAGAAAAGCCGCATTTTATTGACATATTGGTCGATGAATACAGATAGCCGAGAATCGTCTTTTTGACAGAACTTTTACAATACCCTATTTTTGAACAGTACATACCAGTTGTCCCAAACTGTTGGCCCGCCGGCCACATTCGGACTCAGAAATAAATTTATCTTGCCAACGTATGGGCTATCACTCTGAAATTCAAATTATTTGCGTATAATACCTGCTTTGATTTCCTGTAAATTTCAATTTATTCGCATGATTCCTTTATGGTATTGCAATTTGCACAAGCAGAAGTAAATAATATTAAGTCATAACGCATAATTTATTGCGATATTTATTTGCACTCTTAGGTAAATTTAACCGGATCAAATGTCGGATATCGTTCGGAGCCTTGGTTGGAGCAACTTGGCTTTTTTAAGGGTATGGGCGACATTTCATCATGCCAACGGAAGTAAATACTACAGATAATCAAATACTACAGAATAAATACTACAATAATAAATACTACAATAATAAATACTACAGTAATAAATACTAATTACTATACTGCAATAATAAATACTAATAATAAATACTACAGATAACAAGTAATACTACAGATAATCCCTTAGCAAGGGAAAAGAATTACGGCTGCCTACCTAGAGGAAGTACGTCATCGAATGACAACCATTGCCTGCCATACCACAATAAGCTGTTTCTCCCTTTAATTACTATACTACAATAATAAATACTAATAATAAATACTACAGGTAATAAGTAATACTACAGATAACCCCTTAGCAAGGGAAAAGTATTACGGCTGTCTCCCTAGAGGAAGTACGTCATCGAATAACAACCATTGCCTGACATACCACAATAAGCTGTTTCTCCCTTTTTGGCGTCAAGGCTGCTCTCCGAACAATATCCCAAATGTCTTGTAATTTCTTGCAGTCTGATAATACAAGTTTATTAGCATGATTACTTCATAGTGTTGAAAATTTCAAAACCAGGAATGTATTTATTCGTAATATAGAATCTTGAACTTTTCGAATAATTCCTATCAAAGATTTCTGGTTATTTTTTGAATTTCTGGTTAATTTCTACACTATTTTTGAATTATAATAAATTAACAATAAGCTTTTAACTCTGCTGCGCTCTTCATTCCAAAATTAACAAAGGAATAGTTTTGTAATATGATCTTTACTTTCTGTAATTTTGAAAAGTGATCCGTCATCTGATCTCTCAGTTGTTCCTGGAATGCGATGAAATATTAACGGACCATTCGACTATTAATCTGTTATGGATCTCAAATTTAATTTGCTTAATGTAAACATTCTTGAAATGTAATCCGAAATGTAACCATGCATTGGTATAAAAAGGCTTTGCGGCGCAATCTCGATGTCCCGTGACCTTACTTACATTTATTTCCCATTCGCCGGCCTGTAACATACGACTTTAGTCCTAAAAATAAATTTTCAAGATTAGTTTTCCATTTACTCAAATTATGGAAGTGAAATTTCAACATTAAATGAATTTATTTAAATGATTCAAGTACTTGCAGTTAAATGTTTCTACAAAATTTTGCCTTGAAGATCAAGGAGGTTAGAATAGAAGGAGGGAAGGTTCAACTCAAACAGCGAAGCTTGTCGGCCATATTGCTGTTATCACAGTGACCTGTGCAAGGAAGTCTGTCATTGCAACATTTTTTTATTAAATATCATTCCTTAAAGTTAAAATTTGAAAGTACACCCAACAGGTTGCTAATGAAACCTAAGCAAATCCTTGAAATATGCAGAAACATCATTTTTAAAGGCTTTAATGTTATGCACATCCATTTAGATTACTCCTAATAATTTTCTGTACATAGTAAATTATGGCTATCATCTTTATTACTTCAAAACAAAAATTCAACAACAGCGAGCTATTTCATTATAAATTTAACATAATTTTACTAGAAAATACATGCACGGAGCAGCATAGAAACACGTATATTTCCCTACCGTAATGTAATGTTTTGAAGTTACAAACATGGACGCCGCTTGTTGGGAAAGGCGGGCAAGGCTTCATTCCCTTATAGTGGAGGAAACTGCAAACCCTCCCTCCTTCTATTCTAACTTCCTTGTTGAAGATTAATTTAGTCCCTGTTTCGAAAAGCTGTCCCATTAGCTGTTTCACGACATGTGACCGTCACGTGAAACTTGCACGTGACCAAGAAATCACAAGGTGGTTCAACATCCTGCATATCTAAAAGACTGTGTAAGTAGTGTATATGTGAATTAAAGACTGAATCAAGACTTTAAGACCGAAGTGCTGAATTCACTCGCTCATAAGAACTTTGTGAATTAACAAACTTAACTTTGAAATTTTGACTTTGCCAAAATAACAAAACCGCCTCCGGCTTAAGGTGAAATTGCGCCATAATTAAAAAAAAAATTACCCTGACTGGCCTTAGGGCAATGAACTAAATTGGCTAGTAAAAACTCACTGTAGTTGAAGCTACGTAGGAAAGTGATGATCCATGATTTCACTGTCTTGTTTTTGACCGTTGCTCTTTGTTCCCCTCTCTTTTCCCTTTTCCGCTTTACTGTAGCTATATGCTTCTGTTTGCCGCCTTCAAAAACATATTTTGCAAGTTGATCTGATGTAACACATTCTTTAGGAACGAGGCGCTGTAGCGCCGACTTAGTTTGTGTGGATTAAATAAAAAAATATGCAACCATGAATAAAAAGGAAACAACTGAATTCGGCCACATCTGCAAGTTTCTGGTTTATGCATCCATTTACCACGCCAGGTTATTGCAACGAACGTCTTCCAATGCCATTAGATAACTAAATGATTACGAAGCAGTTCAAGAACTTTTAAAGCATTATTATCAGTTTAAGAACCTTGGGTTACACGTGTTTTGCATCTTTTCATGGAATTAGTCACTCTACTTCTCAATTTTATTTTGAATAGTTTTCTCCGAATTGAGTACGAACTAGATTTAAATATTTTATTTATTAGTCCAAAGGGATTTAGTCCCGAAGGACTATTACTTTCGTTTTGCGATTTTGCGTCGATTCACTCTGAATGCCCGTTTCACTTTTCAAATTGTTGCCACTAAATGTTATCGCTCTGCATTAAATTTTAAAAAATGAAAAATCTGCATAAATGTATGCATGTTTCTCGCATTGTGATAAAACCTAGAGCCATCGAATTTTGAATGACGTAATCCTACTGCGAATATGGGCATCTGGAAGCCCTAATTTTGAATTTGAAATTTGCTTTATTATCGATTTTATGTTTTGTAACATTTCAACGAATTTCTGATTAACAAACTAAATGATTTCAAAGGGAGCAATGGCAACACCGTACGGAAAAAAAAAACATTTTTATCTCCAGCGCACGAGACTTACGGAAATTCTAAAGATATGTTCATTTTAAAATGATTTTGCGATATTGATTTTGAACTGAATTTTATGGTTTGAGTACGTAGTACATGATATTTAATAAAAAAAGGTAGCACACGAAACGTTAAAAAAACGCGCCTTTGGACGTAATTTAAATTCTGAAATCTTTCAGATTTTTTTTTTTTATTTTTTCTTATTTTATTTTTTTTTTAGTTTTACTTTACAATGTATACATGCTTATGTGTGTGTGTAATAGTTTGAATTATTTAGTGCTTATGTCTTAACTGTTTGAAAAACTGTTTTTTCACCTGATATAAAAACTCTCGAAGAGGACGCTTGTAAAATGTGAAGTTACTGATTTATATTCTGAAAGCTAATCATTCTGTTGCAGAATGTCTTGTATCTTCTGTGTGAATAAGTTATGTCTTGATCAATTTTAAGCTGCTGGAATTTTAAACTGCTGCGGTCTTTTAAATGCTACTAACATTCGGATACAAATCCCATATGATTCTTAACGTATCACATATTTACTTGCTTATTCTACTGCAGTGTTACAAGGAAAATAGATAAAATAGTCTGAAATGCAAATTCGTATGATAGGGAGAAGAGGAATCAAGGAGGTATTTTTCAGAATAAATTTTATTGCATCCAGATGTATACACACGTTGAAACTATGCTATGAGTCAGTATAAGTACATTGTTTTCTAATTAGATTATTAAAAATAAAGCTATTTATTTTTAACTGAAAATACTACGGTTAGAATTTATAAAGTACAAGAAGCGAAAGTTGATGAAAATTGTTTTATCACGAAAAGAAAAAAAATGTCAAGTGAACTTAGAATGTGTAACACACAGCGAAAAGCGTTTTCATCTTAGAAATTCATTTTAACCTTAGTGTGTAGAAACAGTATTATAATGAACAATATGCATGTAAACAATATTTCTAAAATTTGCAATTTTTTCAAGTCAATAATTAATTTAATTAGCTACGTATTATAAACTGCACATGATTTACAGCGTTTATTGTTAACTTCAGAATGAGAAAAATAAAGCGAACGAATAACGAAAAATTCAGTTTATATTTTACTAAATAAATAATTATTCTACAAAATGTTTATTATTCAATTTAAAACGCCACTAACAGTTTTTTTAAATACTCAAAATATCACAAATGGGAGCTTTTATCATGATACTAACCAATAAAAAGACATTCCGTTTTCCTTATAAATTTGTGACTGCAAATAATTAGCAGTGAGAGATTTTGGAAGTTCAAACCTGTTAAAATGAAACAAAAATAAAATCAGATTTCTCTGTGTTACATCAGTTTGAAAGGCGGTGTTTAAACTGATAAAATGCAATCCATTAGAATAATGCTTTTAGATTCTGTCTATCTCGTGGTTGACGCGATATACTTCTTTTCAAATAAAAAATATGCCCTTGAGAGGTATTAAGCCCACATTATAATGCAGATTTTGCAAAATTGCTAGATGAATTTCGAGCGAACCATGCTATTCTTTCGCAAGTACATGCTACTTTTTTGTGAAATCATCGTCAGTTTAAATCTAAATGTTGCCTAATTTTATTTATTTAGATATTGTTGCGTGTGTACGTGTTAGTAATGGAGTGAATGCACAAGTCGTTAAAAAGTTAATAAAATTTATTCTTTTCACAAGAAATAAAACAAAATACTAAAATATTTCCTCAGAGATATTCGTACAATATCACAATATCTGAGACGTTAAACAGAGCTCAATTCAAAACAGATAAACTAATTCTATCTCACAGCAAAATCGCTACAATTAATAACAGCATTAAGTAAACAAACAGTTCACTTAAAACAGCTGCAACTGCAACTGAGATGAGGTGTTTTAATTCAGCTTCTATAAGCTTTTTAATTATTTACTAGAGTATTCTGGTAAAACCTCGATTTTTCTCGATACTTGTGGATGACAACAGTAATTATGAGATATTTATTTGTTAAATATTAAATGCTCTTGTATTTTTACTTTTCCGACGTAGCTTTCTCGTCAAAAATCGTCTGCGTTGCATGGGAAAATAAAGCAATTTTATTTACAATTCTAAATAAATAGCTAAATAAATACGAAATCCGTAACACTGCCCCCCATCCCAAGGACTGCACTTCCCGGGCAGTACAATCCCTGGACAGGAAGCCAAACTTAAACTAAGGCATCGATGCAATAATAAACATTACATTACAATAACAAAATAAACAATAATTGCAGGAAGTAACTTTCAGCAAACCATATAATCACCAAATACAAAGCAAATACTATCAATATTAAACACAATCAAATACTATCAGATACTAAATACAAATCAAATACTATCAAATACTAAATACAAAAAGGACCATGGTCTTATATTATTTACATTACTATTTACAATTATATACATTGCGTACCATGGACATAATAAGGAGTTAACCTGTCGTAATGGACGACTTTAGTCTTAGAGTTCGATGACTTATGGATGCGAACCACGACGTCATTCAGCCTGTTTAGGACTGTGCACGAACCATCCCAAGGTGACTGTAGTTTCGGACAGAGTTTATTCCGTCGAGTCGGATTCCGCAACCACACCTTGTCTCCTTCGTTGAAACGATGACCAGTAGCTCTCGTGTCGTAACGTGTCTTCATTTTCTTCGTCTCCAAGCTGACTCGCTCTCGTGCAGAACGGTGCATCACTTCAAACCGGTCCTGAACATCTTGGATGTATTCCTCAGGCGATGAAGGCGCATCTGCAGGACGGTCAGATGAGAAATCACAAGGCAGAGGAAGATCACGACCGATGAGCATCTGGGAGGGAGAATTGCTGGTAGTCTTGGGTTTCTCTTCGACCCTAGTATGATTTCGGCAGCTTTCTAAGCAGGGTCTTTCAGACGAGACGTCGGCGTTTCCAGCTGAGGATCCCTTCTGAGGATCGATAATCATGTCCTCAGATGCTGAAAGCAGTTTGTTGTTTTTGAAGTCTAAGAAAAATTGTATTTTCTTAAAAAATCCAATCCGAGTATGCAAGGATCTGTAATATCCGCCACACATGCTATGTGACAGTAGGTGGCACTTGCAAAGGTAACGTTCACATTTAACTTTCCATCTATGTCAATTTTCTCGCCGGACGCGGTCTGGAGGGTAACAAAGGATGGCGTCCAAATCAGTTTGTCCTTAAATTGTTGAGCTAATTCCTTCCGAATGATGGTAACATTAGCTCCTGTATCAGTGATCATACTGCAAGGAACTCCATCGATATGCCCATTAATAGACAGTCCATTACTATTGCCACTCACTGCAGAAATCTTGAGCGCTTTAAAACATGGTTTTTCACTATCATTTAATCTCCGCTCCGCGTTTCGATCATCAAAGGCTTCCTGCGTCGTTGCTGGGAAATGATCTTACTTTCCGTACCTCAGGGAGATCTGCAGTTCTTTCGTACGTGGCCTTCAACTCCGCAGTTCCAGTATTTTGATTTTTTGTTACTCCTTTTTCCATTTCATGGTATTTAATTGTGTGTTTATATCGTCCGTCTTATTTTCTGGGCTCCGAAGTGTTCGGCAGTTCCTTCGCATGTGACCTAAAGCACAGCAGTTCCAGCACTTTACGGTCGCTTTCTTATCACTAATATACCGTTGCAAGGCATTCAGTTGTCTTGTTAAATAATCTAGGCGAGCAGCTATTTGATCCATTGAATTCACTGGTTCTTGTATGTGAGCATCTCTGATTGGGTGGCGGTCGCTATGAGTGTCTTTCTGGGCTGCCTCGAATTTCATAGCGTACACCAGAGCACTTTTTAAGTCCTTCACATCTGCCATTCGCAGTGCTTTCTGTATTTCAGGATCCCGGATACCGTCGATAAAGTACTGCAGTATTTTCCTTATTTCTCTCGGGCACTCCGTAAAGTCGAGGTGCGACAGGCTTTCAACATCCGTGGCAAGTTCCTGGAGTGTTTCCGTGGGCTTCTGTTGACGGGATTTTAATTGAAGCCTACTATAGTCTTTCAAACATTTCTCTCCCAAGCGCAGCTCCAATGCGCCGGATAGAGCTTCGAAGTCTAGTCTCTGGTTTTCTGGAAGAGTCTGCAGGATATCCGCTGCGTCTGCTCTCAGTGGAGCAGCAAAATGGCGGGCCTTAGCTTGGGAATCCCATCCATTCGCATCGACAACTATAGAAAATTGTGTCTCATACACTTGCCAGGAGGTCTTCCCATCATATGTCGATAGCTTCAAAGAGGGGTGAGCAGACATGGGTAAAAATTTAAAACCAACCGAATTGTTTCCTGCTGTCGCTATGCACTTCCTTAAGGCGTCAACTTCTATGGCGACGGCAGCAGAAAGCCTGTCATGACTTTGTTGTCACACGGCAATAACTCTCTCTTCTATTTGTTCTTCCACAGAAGAAACCCTGTAATCGATTTGTTGTTCCAAGGCAGAAACTGTCTGTTCTATTTGTTCCTCGACAGAAGAAACGTTCTTTTCAATTTGTTCAACTTTATTTTCATCGAAGTCTATTTTACCTTCCATACACTCAAATTTATTTTCTATTATACAGGTAATCTCTTCATTAACAGCTTTCATTTCACCTTTAATAGATTCTTCCATCTTTTCCTGAACGGCTCTCATCTCTTCTTTAACGGTTCTTGACCAGCTTCCATCTCTTCTTGACCTACTTTCGCCTTAATTGTTCTTCAATTCCTCTAGTTAAAGGTACTCAACCCCACTCCTGACACCAAAAATTATTGCTTGCGTACGGGTTCGTAATGGATTGAATGCACAAGTCGTTAAAAAGTTAATAAAATTTATTCTTTTCACACGAAATAAAACGAAATACTAAAATGTTTCCTCATAGATATTCGTACAATATCACAATATCTCAGACGTAAAACAGAGCTCATTTCAAAACAGATAAACTAATTCTATATCAGAACGAAGTCGCTACAATCAATAACAGCATTAAGTAAACAAACAGTTCGCTTAAAACAGCTACAACTACAACTACAACTGAGATGAGGTGTTTTAATTCAGCTTTTATAAGCTTTTTAATTATTTACTAGAATATTCTGGTAAAACCTCGATTTTTCTTGATACTTGTGGATGGCAACAGTAATTACGAGATATTTATTTATTAAATATTAAATGCATGTGCTCTTGTATTTCTACTTTTCCGATGTAGCTAAATCGTCTGCGTTGCACGGGGAAATAAAACCATTTTAATTATAATTCTAAATAAATACGAAATCCGTAACAATATGTATATGAATTATCTGTTGTGTTCTTTTGCGTAACGATGCCATACGCGTTCATTTCTGCTTTTAACTGCTAGAAATATTCCGAAGAAAGGGTCTTCCAAAATTACTTCCCTGCCATTAGCTCATATAAACGGGATTTTGCTTGGATATAAAACACTGACGCCTTCCCCAGAATCCGTACGTAGCAGCAATTTACGTTACTAAATGTTACAGCATCAACTAATTTGATATTAGATGGAGTGTATATCTTATATAATATCTTTATGCTGAGAATATCTGTAAGCGTATCGCTAGCAGCTATATCACTAGAAGGCACTGTAATGATTGTTATTCATTATTCACGTAAATTCCGTCTACAAGGTATACAGTTCATGTTTATGTGCGAGGTATTTCTGTTTTAATAACAGCTGTGCACTTCATCTTGCTAATGTTATTTTCATTCTTCAGCGAATTTACGTATAAACGAAGCAGATGTTTTAAATTGGAATAAACTGCTTGCTTGAATGATCTTTTCTGCCATCATTTCTCAACACGTGTCCATTAGCCTGGGTATCAGAAAGCACGATATCTAATCTCTACATATAATGAAACAAAGTCTGTGTGTGTGTGTGTCTTTCGTTCATGTTGCGAGTAAGCTAATGGACCCAGGGCCACGAAATTTGGTACATAGGTGTATCTACACAAGAGCCAGTGCACCTCGAAGCGATTTTTTCGAAATTCGAATTAGAATTTTTTTTTATTTTATGTTTTGTGACCAAATCGCGTCATTTTGAGACATAATGGGCTACAGGAAAGCGAGATTTCATTCTATACATTTCATTTTTACATCGTCGGGAAGCGTAGACACTTAGCTATTTTACGAACTTAAAATAAATTTCGTATTTCAATATATCGATTAAATACGAATTTATTTAGGAAGGTGAGCTCAACACCTTTTCGGCGGAATTTTAAAAAAAAAAACTTATTTTAAAAAATGTGCTGTTTATTTTCCTTTGATTTTTGGACACGTTGAACTTTAATCCTTTCGACTCCTTTTAAAAAAAGAATTTTGGAAAAATAATAATATTTTGTATTTTTTTAAAATTTTTTAAATGAAGCTTCCGAATACACTTCTCACATCTCAGATATTTTAAAATGTAGTTTTGGCAACAATTTTCCTTTCTTATTGTTGTTGATAGATTTTTGATGAAATTGCATCATTTTGAATAGTTTCATTCTTTTAAAAATTTCGGTTTGGCAACAATTTTTCATTGTATTTCTTATGTTACTGTTTTTAAGAGACTGAAAAGTTTAAGAAATTAAAAAGTTGTTTCTTTTTGCAACGGTAAATTGTTTAATTACTTTATTAGGATAATTAACATTTGTATCAAGGGATATTGCTTATTTCATTGTAATATTATGTTTTAATTATATATAATTTTAATTATAAAAAAGTTTTGCATGATATTTTTTAATCTGTTTAAGTTCTTAATCTGTTTATACCATTTGAGTTCTTAAGATTTTGCAAAGGGAAGTTGGTTAATTTATTTATTAGGATAATTAATATTTGTATTAAGGGATATTGCTTATTTCGTTGTATGCTTTTTATATGTAATGCATTTTTAACTGAATTTTTTTTCCGTTGTTGTTTGTTTCTTTTTCGATAAAATTGTTCTGCAGAGTAAAATTCTGTGCAGTTTTCAAATTTAATGTTTGGTGTTCTCTTTAGGCATTTTTCTGGTATACTTAAAAGCCAGACGAAGGCTGGCCACGCAGCGGCTAGTATATATATAAAGAAGAACGTTTGTGTGTTTGTTCGCGATTAACTCAGTCACTACTACAGTTATCGTCCCCAAACTTTCTACAATTCTTTTTTGGGTCCTGGGAAAGGTCGACGTCCACTTTTTTCCAAAAAAAAAAGTAGCTAAAATCAGATATATTAATTAAAAAATCTGAAATTTCACCCACATTTTTCCGAGCGGCAAAAGTTTCGCACGCTAGAGATAAAAATCTGCTTTATATCGAAAGTTGTTGCCACTGCTTGCTTTCAAATCTTAGAGTTTATTAATAAAAAATTTATAAGTTTTACAATGAAATAAATAATATTGCCAAACATTAAATACATTATTCCCGATTTCAAAATTTCGTGGGAAGCCATTTCGACTATTCCCATCTTCGCACGACTTTAATCAGCAGAAATATTAATTAAAAACTCTAATTTTTGCACTCATTTTTCTGAGTTGTAACCATGTCGCGCGTTGGAAATAAAAGTATTTTATTTCGAAAAGTGTTGCTACTGCTCGCTTTCAAATCGTAGAGTTTGTTAATGAAAAATTTGTGAGTTTTACAAAATCTTATATGTATAAAGAAGAATATTTGTTTGTGTGTTTGTTCACGTTATTGAATTATGATAAATTTTCTTCCGCATTTAATCGACTAAAATTGAATATAAGTGAAATATAGGACGGAATTTGATCTTTTACGACCATTTGATTAGAAAGACGAAAATCATTAAAAACTGCGTGGTACTGTTTCTGATATACTGAGAGAGAATTAGTTTAGTTTTCTATTGAAATTTTTTATGTGGGTTCCTTATCGTATCAGATTGAAAAATTTTATGACTATGAATCGTACTTTTTCGCATCATTATTAGAAACGGATTACAGCGGTATCTGGTGTTAGATGATACATTACTCTCAATCTAACTTAACTGGCATTGGGTACTTCCGCTAGTACGTGTATATACAAGATTCTCTCATCTCTTGGTAAATTAATTTCAGACTTTAGAATAATCACGTTTCCGTTACTGAGAAAATTAGATTTATTTAAGCTCGGAAAGTGGTAATGATGTTATGTTTACCTAAGCCAGTTGTCGCTGCGAAAGAAATATCAGCATTTTTTAGCAAAATAAAAAGAACTACTGTAGTTTTATGATTACGTTGTCGCCCTCACATGTAAATATTGCTCTGTTAATTAGACTGCGTAGTGCATTTTATTCACTATTTTTAGTTTGATTTTTAATGCTTTAAGGGTACTAATCTTTTTAACTACAATGTTTTGCAAATTGAGCTGTTCTGCGATGGGATAAAATGAAATAATAATAATAAAACAAAGAAAATTTACGCATAATTTATTTTGATCAAAATTCTAACACAGTTTAAGCGACATCTTTTAAAGAAATCTCCTTTCGAATTTATTCTTAAAAATAATCTTTCTCAAGAAAAAAGTTTTAGAATTTTCATTTATAATAAAAATGTCACTTACAGTCAAATTGAAGCAGTTTTTTTCTTTTTTTAGTCAATGTTTTTAAACTATTAGAAAAAATGCATACATAAAAACCTAGGTGACAAGATTTTCCGGAGGGCAAAGCGGGACGCAAGGATCCGACTTTGGTTGGTGGGGGGAGGAGGGTGGGAGAGGGCGGAAACCCCCCTGAAAGTGAAAATATGGAGTGCAAAATTTTTAGTGAAGTCACATTGTCCTGTAAAGAACTATCCATCATTTTCGAATTAGCTGTGTGTGTGTTAAACACTCTATTATTGCAAGAAAAATAGAATTTACCCATAACTGATACTGAATTATTAAATCAACAATCACGGACTTTGGGATCTGGACTGAGACAACTCAGACGCGATTTCAGTAAGAGTGAAGCCAAAGAATAAAAAAAAAATAGCAGGCGGAAAATAAAAGTTTGGAACTTTCTTCCTACTTACTGCTTGAATGTGTCCATCGAGCACATGACGCCGCATATGTTTCAATTCGACGCGGACGATGGGCCTTCTTGATCAGCCGCTGACCTAGAAGGATGATCCTGTGTAGGTGCTCTGTACACGTATTTCATTGATTGAATGCATGCTTGTAAGAAGTTTTGGTTCTTGTAGAAGTCTTTCATAGACTTCATCACAGGAACTATAGCACCTGCCAAATTCAAAATTGCACTTCACCATTGACATTGTTTGTAATGTTTCGAGTTTTAACTGTGTCTTTTCAGTTGTCCGTATGATATTCATAGAGGAGAAAAATCTTTTATTGGCGGCGTTTGTCTCTGGAAGACACAACAAAACTCCACAATTTTTGGATTTGCTCACATGGCATGTTTTTATCCTTGAAATGAAGAAAACTTTCAGCCCATCGGTAATCGGCACTAGTTTTCTGACAATTTCAATCTGCAATCTTTTGTGGTGAAGTGAATCGCCTCATGTAGCTTACTTCGTCAAATAACTCGTTATCATAGATGTCAACCTTCAGAACCTTCCGCCCAAAAAGTTGCAAGCTCTCTTGTAGTTTTTCCCACTACCTTTATTCACAACGTTTATTTCCTTTAAGGGAACCCAACTAAATGCATTTAGATCTTCGAATTACTCAACCCTCTCTTTCAGATATTCAGCACAGTTGTCGTAAAAATTTACAATTGTTCTTGTAATGTCATTTTTTCTCATCGATCCCTCCTCCTTTGATTGGGTAATCCGCATACATACTTCATTGGGTAAAACATGTTTTGCCCTCCTCTTAGTGCATTTGTGTATTAAATCATCAGTTTCAGAAGAGATTTTTAATATTGTTACAGTCTGTGCTCTATGTGCAGAATTTCCGCTTGAAACACCGTAGCGATATTATGTACGAAACAGAGCCACAATTCAGCACAGTTCCACACAAAGTTGCGGATTAGGGTGGGGCACTTACCTTTCGACAAGAAATAGGATTTCAGTGCAGGAAACAATTTTAAAACGCTCTCTACTGCAGACATCAGTGATAAACATCTAGTTTTCCCATGTCCTAAAATAGGCTGGTACTCTGCACAGGCAAAATCGCAAAATTCTTTGAATGATTCAACAGAAACAGTGTAGATATAGAAATAATAATAAATTTTCATAATAACTGCTTCCACATCAATTTGAAAGCAATCTCCTGCTGTTTGGATTGCGTTGTGGACGATAAGAGCAGCACAACCGATACCTAGCAGTTTCCTTTCGAGGAAATCTTGTAATATTGCAAACACGTTGTTTCTACCTCTTCTTTTTAATTCCCCGAAATTCGTGTTAACGCTGTCTGCGCAGAAGCCAAAAACCTTTTTTGTCAGATCATGTCGTTGTAATGAATTTACAAGAAAATTGCAAATCGTCTGTGCTGTTTTTCCTGGAAGAGATTGCATGTTAAGAATTTTAACTTTAACACCTGGCAGTGGCACAAAATATCTTACTATCACAGGAAACAGCTTCACATCCTTATGGTTCGACGCGTCTGTAGACACTGTCACAAAATTCGCGACATTTAATTCTGCCTTGACTTGCTTCATTACATAAGGACACAGAGCATTCGTGACAATGGCTTCACATTTTGTTCTTGTGCAAGTGAATTTTGGATTAAAACACTTCTGCATTAAATTTGGAAGTACAATCCATCGACCTAAAGCTGTGATTATGATAAATCGTGTGGTACGCAAAGGCACCTCCTGTAGCAGCCAACCGAGCTCTCTTTTCACCTAACTGATATCTTGAAAAGTAGTTCGTAATTGTAACTGACGATGCCGATAATTTCAGGGTCTTTTTATGTCAATCCGTATTCAAATGTTTCATTATATCTTCACGCCCGCTGTGAGCGACGGATTTCCACATTTGTCGCACCTCACGTCACTGTCGGTGTTGCTTCTAGCCTTCTTTATGAATGGAAACTTGCCTTGTAACTCCTCGTTGTATTTCGACTTTCGTTTTGGCATGATTGATGCTTAATGGAGCCTTGGGTAACATCCCTCTCATGAGATTAATAACCACCGAAACAGGACAATCGCGCGCACAAACCACTTGAGCCACAAACGCGGTGAGACTCGTTACCACGCGCCGTGACAACCAATTCGAGTTAATTCATGTTAGCAGTCTCTTTCACAGAAAAGCGGGACAAATAGGCGTCCGGCCGGGATAAGCGAGGGACCTCGGGACAGGAAATATGAAATCGGGATTGTCCCGTCTAAATCGTGACGTCTGGTTACCTTAGAAATAAGTAAAAGTTCCCTATGAGAATGATACTACTGTAATTACATAATAAGTTTCGGTATTTTATTCTGCTGATAATTTTTTAGTATTTTAATTATTTTTGTTTTTATTTTTTATTTAACGAAGCTTTCGTACTTTGACCCGTTGACTTAAGAGCATTAAAAGTAAATTTAAGTTTATAATGATTGGCAAATATTATAGAATTCGTTTCGTTTATTAAAAATATGAAAGAAGAAATTGTGAAAAACTCATTTCGTTCGGCATAAAATTGCATAAAATGATCAGAAATGTATAACGAATTTTATGAAACAAAAAGTAAATATAAATATCATACTTTTATTCAGTGTTAGTGTCCTTGAATAATTGTCACAGTATTGATTTTTGTAAAGATTTAATTACTTTATAATATATCTTTATATATATTGTAAAATTGTGAATTTTGATGCACTCACAATATTATTTTGGTGAATCCGTGAATGTTAAAAATACTCAGTTAAATAAAACTTAATTATCTAGCATTTTTTGTGATCGTATATATTTATAGACATCGCGCTGTGAGTAATGTCTTTCCAGGATCGTGCTGTGAAGACACAAAATAAAAAAAGATGAAATATACTTAAACCTACATAAAATAAATTCAAGCTAAATCAGTTCTTTTATTTATAGTGTAAGTTAAGGTTTAAGTTCACATTCCAGTTTTAATGAATAATCCATTGTTACTACCATTTATACTATCTATTGACTTTAACCTTAGGCAACCAAATATAACAGAAGACATACTGATTTACTATTTTACATACAGCTATACTTGAAACAGGTATAGTACAAAAGTTTTAAAATGAATAAGATTAAAATTTATTATAACTGAAGGTGTTGCAGAGGTTATTAATCTTCACGAATGTAGTTAATTTAAACCGCATTTATGAAATTACCTGAACTTAACTGTGAGAATCTTTAAAAAGTGAAAGAATTTCTTTACTGAAGTCTTGACTGACTGAGGCTTTATCTGTTTAAGATCCCTTATACTGCTGCTAAAAATTATTTCTCATAACTTAGATCAAGCCCTCTGTCTGAAAAGTACTGAATACTTTAAAACATATGAGAATTTTTCATGTATTTTGTAACACGCACTTCCTTCCTTTTTCTTTCTAGTCATTTAACTTATATGTGTGGAACGTGATATTTACCGTTGCACGATATTCAGTGTTCTCTGAGCAGCCTTGAACTTCTTGTTCAATACGTTTAGACACTTAGAAAGAAATGCTTTAAAAAAGGAGAATAAACCTGAAATTGTTAAGAGTGAGTGCGTGTTTTATGCAACAAAGGAATTTAAAAATGTTTGCTCTTCGATTTTGAAGGGTATGTTCCACCATAATACAGCACCTTGTTTTCCGCATTACGTAATTTATTTCCTGAAAATATATGCAATCAACTTTAAGTAATCTCCTATACTTCCGTTTTCCTTAATTAAATCAGTTTATCAATTACAGAAATAAACGTTTTGTGAATATGTGCCGAGCAGCCGTCATTGTTGCTAAGCTTCCTCAAATATTAAAGATATTATTAGAAGTCCTCATTTTTTAGATGATTCTGTCATGACTGTACGTCTTCCATATAACATTTTTACAACATGTTTTCTCAAACCGGCAGCTGAAATACAAGTATTAAACAATCAATGATATATTTTTATGTTACATGGTTCTGAAAAACCGTTTCCCCTCTGAATTCAGTCACAACTAGAAATTTTATTGTAATATTTTTTTAGTAATTTAAATTCCATTAATATCGCTGCTGTTGAAAAATTAAACCATTAGGATGTGAAGAATTTTGCACAATTATTTTTTTTTGTCATGTTCCCGTTTTGGAGTACCAAATCTATCTGGTTTATAAATCAGTATGTTAAATCATAAATATTATCTCTAGGATGTCCATAATTAGCAAATAATTATTTTTAATTTCGAAATTTGAAAGAAATTTTAAGTGTCCTCAAATTTTTATTTAGAACAGAAAATGTGTAATAATATTTTATTTATTATTTTTATTCTTGCTGTTTACCCTGATAATATTCTTTAGATACCATCTTCTAAGAATGCCCTTATAATTAATAAGTATAATTTATGTACATTTTAATTATAATTGTGATGTTCCTGTTTCTGTTGAAAAATTACGTAGCGAACAGTTACACTGAAATAAAAATCATAATTATAGTTCTGATTAAATATGTTTTGAATACTTACAGAAGCTACATATAATGGACGTTTTATAGGACATACTTGAAGAATATTCAATACCTTTACTCGGTGCACTTACAATATTATCTGCACACTTTAGCAAAGGTAGTACGCAAATCGATACAATTAGATATAATACGCAGGATAATTCGTATAAAATCGTCCGATTTCAAATTCGCGTAGCTTTAAAAATTAGCAAACTAAAATAATATGTATTTTATGAATATAAAGTAAAAGTGTATAAACTATAGAATTTTAATATATAAGAGCAATAATTCATCGTTTAGAAAATTCTCTCTGTAGAAAAGTAAAAATGACGTCTAGAAGGCAGAAATATGTTTGGAAACCTCACCTGCTACATGTATAGTATTCCTATTCCCTGAGCCGAGTCAAATACCTAAGTGTAATTCTAGATCATCACTTAACATGGAAGCCTCACACTAAACACATAATTACAAAGTTTCGAGCTAGTAAATCTACACTTAAGCCCCTTAATCGCTTCAAAAAAATTCTACACTTGTATTACCAAAGCATACAACCCAACAATTCCATTTCTAAACTACGACAAAAATTCCATAGAACACGGGAAAAGGCCAAAAGCCATCCTCAGAAACGTATTATAGAGGTATTTCCTCTTTTGACTAACTTTTAATTACCTAAAACTTCTAAAACAAACTCACTATTTATTCCTTAATCAATTTATTCTGCATATCAATATATCAAAATGTATGGCTTTGCAGTAATAATTGGAAAACTAAAACTTTTAATCATTCCTGTTCATTAATTAAACTTATAGCAGGCTTAATTTAACTTTTTCATCTGCCCCCACCACCTCATTCATTTGGCCATCCTCCTAAATTAGAATGGAACCGAAAAGAGCCTAGCCCTTCCACCTAGCACACTGCACCAATCTTACCTTACTCAATAGGACTCCTCCTCCGCAGCCAATAGCAGATTTGCAGGCTCCTGGTTACTCCCTGATTGCTGAACAAAGTTCTGGGTCTTCACCGTTTCTTCAACATTTTCAGGACTTCTCTTCAACTTAATAATTGCCATGAACTCAATAATTCCTATGAACTCTGCCATTACTTCTGAATATGTCAACATTGCTATCTCTTTACTTCTCAATTGCTCACTGAATTATTATTTTCTACAAACCTGTACAACGCTATTTTCAAAGTTCGAAAAAAGATACAATTGCTATACTGGGATAAGGCTACACCCAGGAGCCCACTACAACTGAACGTTAGTTCACTGAGGAAAATTCTTTTTGTAGAAAAGTAAAAACGTCTAGGGGGCAGAAATCTTTTTGTATATTCTCGTTTGCATGATATCATTCGAACGCAGTGAACCAAAAGATTTGGTTTTAAACAGCTAGCATTATCTTCAGATATTATCCCCGGCAACTTCTTCCTTTGAAGGTGTGTGAAATATCAGGTTTTCATGCAATCTGTAACGACCTATAAGTCTAAATGAAAGAGGTATTCATATTCCGTTAGAAATAGCAACAGTTGCTATTGAATACTGGATCGTGTATGGCAGGAATTTTCATATCGCCTTAACGTGATACTCGTAATTAAAGGAAACCATATGGAACATTTATAAATAAAACTTAGCTTGGATATTCTTTCTTCACATTCATGTATTACTTATTCTTCTGTATTGCTTCTTTCTTTTCTCTTTACGCTTATTCTTCTTCTTTTCTTTCTTTCTTTCTTATTTGCTTAAAAGTTTTAAAAATTTTAAACCGAGAGATTCTTTCTGAATTACCCTGTATAATATTGAACTAATTGACGCAAATAATGAAAGACCACGCGGGGTTATATATAACAAAGGTCGATAAATTGCACTCGCCCTCCCTGCTATGCGTTATAGATGGTATATATAAGAAAACGTGTATGTGATAGTCTTTCTGACTATAAAATACGGTTACTTCGAGTAGTACAGTCTTGACAACACACTTTTAGGTACTACCTTGCCCTACGCTTTCATTAAGAGTATATTTTGCATGCCTTTAAGTTGCAGATTGCAGTATCATATGCTATGTATATGCTGATGCGCATATAGGTACCACTTTGCCCAGTGCTGTATTTATTAGTTTGTGCAATTTACAAATTCTGTGATTAATACATATATTATACTTTTGGGGTTTTTAGTCCAAAGGGATTTAGTCCCGAATGACTATTACTTTCGTTTTGCGATTTTGCGTCGGAAACACAAAAACGGCGTATCACTTTTCAAATTGTTGCCACTAAATGTTATCGCTCTGCATTAAATTTTAAAAAATGAAAAATCTGCATAAATGTATGCATGTTTTTTTTTGACGTAGCTTTCTCTTCAAAAATCGTCTGCGTGCGTTGCACGGGAAAATAAAAAGGAATTTTAATTACAGTTCTAAATAAATAGCCAAATAAATGTGAAATTCGTAACAATATTCTCTAAAACTTTAACGAATTTTTCATTAACAAACTCAAAGATTTCAAAGCCAGCAATACCAACGTTGTACAGAAAAACATTTTTATCTCCAGCGCGTGAGAGCGTGTACCGAAATTTCTAAAGATTTGCTCAATTTAAAATTATTTTGCGATATTGCTGTTGAACTGAATTTTATGGTTTAAGTGCGAAGAACATGGTATTTAACAAATAAAGGTAACACACAAAATGTTAAATAAACGTCCCTTTGGACGGAATTTAAAATCTGAAACATTTCAGATTTTTTTTTATGTATTTTTTCTTTAGTTAAAATTAACATATTATTCAAATTTTTGTCATCTTCCCTGAACTCCTCAACTTCCCTTCGCCATTTCCTTGCCAGGATGTATATGTAAAGTTAAGTGAAGTGAGTATTTAAACGGGTGAATCTTGGAGTTTATCAAGAGTGTGTTCTGGCTAGCCAGCGCAAGTTTCGTTTCTGATTTTTCTGTTACGCTAATATGCCCCTTGGCCATTTCGAATAATCGTCACGCCTGTTAGGTTCGTTGAGTTAACCTACGTTAGCCGTAACGTAACGTGCTAATCCAGCATTATTCTTTTTAGACTTGAATTTGATTGTGTAATAACGTTTAAGACCATGATCACATATTAACACGCATTTTATTACAGAAGTGTACGTCACACGTTACTGAAAGTAGACATAGCTAACATTTTACATGGCACTTTTTCTGAATATTATTTACATATTCTGTACAGTTAAAATTACAGTGAAGTCTATTCAGACTATACACAGATAGTTACCGCCTTACAATAATGGTATTATAAATAATATGTAAACTTTACACGCATTAAAGTCATTCCAAAGAGTAATTGTTGATACAAATTTAGGTAATTGTTCTGATTTATAATACCTGTAAAAGGGAAAGTTCCATAAGGTGAATGATGTAAAACTAATATGCGGTACTATTATATAAGATGCAAATCTCTTACAAGATAAAATATGAGACTTTCTATTATAGTTGTAATCGGACAAAGCTGAGTGATGTATACAATAAGCATATGAAATATTTAAGAAAAATGACATGGTGGATGCAGGTAATAGGCATTTTTAAGTACGAGAATCTATTTGATCCATATTTGAAGCATGTAATAATCATTTCTATTGGACAATGGATCAAAATGAAGTAAATATACAACATATGCTATAAGCACATTACATAATAATTTTAAAAGACATTTAAATGTTTTAAAAGAGGTTAGCTTCTGAAGATTATATACTGTTTAAATTAACAAAGCAATGTAATTGGTACTACACAGTCAGTAGAAATATTTAACAAGTGGATAGAAACTGTGCTCAGATTACAGCTTGGATAAGCGTGGGATTGATATTTAAAGTGCATTTTTGACATCGTGTTATGGTTGCTTATTTTTAAGCAAATTTTCATTCCTACAAAACACTATCAGTCTTAGGCAGATGATGTTAAGTACACAATCAAAAGATATTCGTATTGCTGCATTCACACCCATTACTTCCGCATTGGCCAAAGGAATAAAGGTATTTTAAGAAAAGCCGATATAACTGAGCGACAAATGAGCTGTACACATCCAGCTGTGTGTCGATACCAGGGATTAAAGCTGTGTATTATTCTGTCAGAAGCTGCATTTTGTCAGTACCCTTGCAACTTAACTAAGGGTTAAGCATAGTGCTACATTTTCCAAATCTAAGACTGGTAGAAGTATTGTGTTGCTGCAGATGATGTTGCTGTTTTCTATCTGGTTTGCAAATGTTTCTGGCTATTACCCATAATACTCTTTTTCATTAAGAAGGCACGTTCTCTGCAAATATAAAATTTAAAATTAAGCAAAAACGCAACTACGGATTCATATATATTGAAAATGAAATTCCCGATTTCGCTTCAGGAGCAGAAAAATTTTATCAGAACCGCACCCTATCGACAACCATTGATTAAGAATATTTTCAAGAGGAGCAAGTTTTTCCCGCTGGAAAGAAAATTTCGGAAGAAAAAAGTATTTTCTACTGAAAATATTTTATATTCAGTGGAGTATTTTACTATAAGAGATAAAAACGAAATCTTAGGATAACTTGATTACTAGGTTTGGTATATTTGTCGTCAGTGTTGTTTGGGGAATCAGAATACTCCTTCATAACAATGTAAATTATAATAATTTTCGTTTTGGTTAATTTTAAGGAACATATGCATTTATTGAAGAGAAAATATATTTAATAATTCTCAGTATAAATCTAAAATTTTTAAAATATTAGCTGGATTCTGAAAATTATTTTCATTTTTGTTGATAAGTAAAATTTCTGATGCTTTCAATGTTTAAAAAATCTTTATTTAAAGTTTCTTCTTGGAACTAGAAGTATCATTATTATATCTTTTCCGTTTATAATCCTTTTAGGGAATTATTGGAAAGTTTTGGAACCTTCTTTCAGTGATGGAAGACTAAAAAACTATTTATATTAATTAACTTACGTTACTGAAAATTTCAAAGTCACAAATGCATATAAATTTTATAGCTTTAATTATAAGATTTGACTTGAACTACTTCTAAATTCTAGATATTTCTAAATATATTTAATCGATTTGCCACCTTTGACAGTTACATCCACTTCTCTTGAAAGTCAAAACAAGCAGAAAGAGGTAAAAGCAACTAACGTCAATTTTCTGTTACTTGCAAAGTAAGAGAGTAGAAACTGGATTAGCGCCAACATGGAGAAAACAGCACAGCTTAATAAACGTTAATTATGTTTAATACCCCAAGTAACCCTTATAAAACTTAAAAAATGTCTGTTTTAGCGGCTCATACTAAAATTTCCTAATTAAAAAAAGTCTATCTTAATGCAATCAAAATCAGGTACCCACGGAATGCACCTCTTCAGTGTAATTGAACTACAGATAAGTGTCCAATTCACAGAATGTTTTTAAGTGTTAGAAATCTTTTATCTATGTATGTCATGTGCAAACACGTATTTACCTATCTGGAATCTTTTGAACGTTTCTTTTATTTCGGTCTTCGTTTACATAATTCTGGATAAGCGAGTAAAGAAGAAAAGAAAATGATGGGACAAAAGTGTAATGTTTAAATGGCTAGAGCAATGATGAAAGTACTTTCGGAATAACAGTTGCTTCTCGTTGTAATTTAATAAGCAACAATAAATCCTTTGATCATAAGTTATTCTGAACTAGTAATGTATTAACTATTTTTATACTCGAATGTTTTAATATATTTGTTTCTTGTTTGTTTTTCTTCCGCCTTCTTCTTACTTGCATTATTAAACAATTTACTTTCACTTTTGCTAGATTCTTGAGGGCTAATTTAAGTTTTCTGTACGAAACAGCTTAATGTATTGAAATTTAATTTAACGAGAAGCGTAAACACTTTTGAGTCGTTAAGCACAACAGCTTTTCAACCCATTGTTGTTTCAAAGAATATCTTTCATATTACACCACAAAAGCTAATTCAATTAGAATCATTTATTGTATGCAGATTCAAAGGAATGTTGAAATAATATAATCAATTCGAACTAATATAAATATTCCTTTGTTTTCTCTCAAAGCTCTGCTTTGACTGTATTATTTCTAATATATGAAGCTTAAAAACTAGAGTTTTCAGCGAAATGTTAAAATCGTTTTGTTTAGTAAAATTTCCTTTTCTTTTAAAAGTGAAAGATGTTTGCAATCTAGTTACGATAAAGAAAATGAATCTCTGATTCTTTTTACGTACTGAAATTCAAACAAAAATTTATATCTGAAGTTAAATGACGTATAAAACGTCGTTGCGTGAATTACTTCTGTAAACATTTTTTCCTTTCATTCTTGATTTATTCCAATATTTCTGCATACAATGAACTAGTATGAGGATAAAAAATGTTGCTATTAAGCAATAAAAATATCTGCAAGGTATAAAATATATTCCTCGGTAATTTTCTTCTTTTGGTGCAAGTTCATTTGAAAGTACCTGAGTATTTTTATTTCTAGAATTAAACAAAATTTTCTCTTTTATAATTTTAAGTTCGGGATTATGAACTTTCCGATGCCAACGTTTTTTTGCTTTCGAGTTATTTAAACCTCACCGTTTTGTATTTGATGGAAGAACATTTGAAATTTACGTCCGTCGCAGCTGAATTTTGAATTAAAATGAATTGTAATAAAAATGTATGTACTAATGTAGTAATACTGTAAATGTAATAAGTAAATACATAGATTTCCATGATATATAAGCTTAAGAGATTAAAGTTTCTTTCGCATGCAGTTCTTATATTAGGTTAAAATTTTAATTTACACGAGATCTAAAATTCAACACAGAAATTGACTTACTTACATTTTGAGAACACTCTTTTGTAGTTATGTTTTGTAATTCGGAGAAAATAAAGTTATGATTCTAAGTTTGGCTCTTACTTTTACAAGAAAAAATCCTTTAAATTTTTTTTTGAAAAAAATTAATATCAGTTTAAAGATTTACGAAGCCAGATGAAACATTTCTGGCTCAGATAAGAATATTTCACAATGCTTTGTAGTTTTGTATTACTTAAGCCTTGCTACAAGCCACTCACTTCATACAAATAATTCAGAGGATTAATGTTCTTTTCAATCCATATGCAGAATATCTAAACAGTAAAAATTCATGAAATGCAATACTTTTGAATGCTATAAATCCGAAGAGATATTACGAGGTATTGAAAATATATAAAAATAACATGTTGTCTATAAATTTTAGGCTATTAAATTTTTGTAATTTTATATTCAAAAGGCAATTTAATGTAATTCTTATTGAAACATTTTCTAATATTTAAACAATTTTCCTAAACTTCTGAAACAAGTGTCTTTGAATTAGAAAAAATAGCATATTAAAATTAATAACCGAGTGTAGAGTCAAGTAGTTTCAGTCTAAAAATTTAATAATAACTCTAAAATCTAATAGCCCTGTTGCACTAGATGACTTATTTTTAGAAACTGTTTGTGTACATAGAATCCAACTGTTCATTTATTTGAAAATAAATGCATTTCTATTCCAATTCTCATTTTACTAAGTTGGCAATTAAACATTTTTAGCCCCAAATGGCCAATAGTCCCGAATGGGATATTAATCTCGAAACGTCATTTTGCGTTGAATCACTATAAATGGCGTATCACTTTTCAAATTGTTGCCACCAAATATTATCGCAGCGTATTATATTTAAAAAAATTAAATAATGACGAATCTGAATGAATGTAAGCATGTTTCTCCCATTGTGAAGAAAACAATGGTACATAGAGCCATCAAATTAAATTATATTTTGGAAATTATATTTTTGGCTTAATTAAATCATCGAAAATAACGGTAACTATAAAGGAAATTTGCACATTATGTTTTAAAGTAAATGTAAAACGTCTTACTACTTCCTCTAAGTACTATTATAAGTCTACAAATGTCTGTTTGTGAGTTATCGTTGTTAACTAAATCAAAAGATAACCTTTAAATAAACATGCGTTTTAAAAAAGATAATTGAATTTTATAATAGTCGCAGCTTTACAAACTTAAAATTGACTTACCTGCAACTTGTAGTCTGCAAGTACAATAGAACACCTCACATAAACAGCAGCGGCCAACTGCAGGTGACTAGGGACAGTCGGGTCTGTGAACGCGTTTTTTTATGACCTCTTAAGTTAAAGATATATATTTATTATTGTTGTAGATTGTGTGTGTATATTTTCATGTTTTCTTCCGATAACGTGTAACACATAAATACCTACACAGATGTGTACATTTCTGATAGTGTACGATGGAAAACAAATTTTGGTCAGCTCGTGTTTTCTCATGAAAGTCTACAGTGTTCTAAGCGGCTTATGATATTGTGGAGACATTAGGTTATTTCGAAGCAGGAGAGATTGAAAATGAGCAATGTCCTCGCCGGGGCTCGAACCACGGACCTCTCGAATACGCGTCGAGCGTGCTGACAACTACATCACGAAGGCACACTAAGAAGGCGGGAGAAATACCTTATAACATGTTTCATGGAAAAATATATTTAAAAAGGAATTTGAATCTCTTATATTCTTAAACTTGAATATGCTCTACAAGCAAAACTATTTATGAAATTAACGTGAAGTAAATATAACTAATTTCTTGAAATAGCCCAATTTTTTTTATTTCAGAAACGCATTCCTTAATAAAACGTATTGCTAAATAAAACATGTAATATGACCCGCAGGATCAGCACAAATATTAGTTTGGCCCTTGTAACTTTCACAGAACTGTACAGAATTTCCCCCTCTCCCATTGTGATAAAATAATCTCCAAACTTGTTTACAAACTCCAAACTCCAAGTTTACTTGGAATCATTTTAATTCAAAATTACAAAGTGCCTACTACAGAACCTTTGCTTACTACTAAAATTTAAACGCCCATTCTGAAAGCCTTTCAGTTATGTCATAAAAAATTCAACATTATATTCAACTAAGTAAAGTCATAATTGCTATTCTTTCTAAATTAATCTAAAATACTTCTCCTTTTAGTCTTTCATTGTTTACACATCTATAGAATCAGAACTATAAGTTAGAACAGCCAGAAAAGTAAAATAAAAAGTGTGATTTGTTAGCAAACTGTAAAATTTTGCAAGGCTTTGAAAATATTCATCTTGTACTCATGAAATTGCAAGATCCACCAACTGAATAATTAATTAAACTACATTATTGTGTTCTATGGGTTCGCGGTTTTGGAGTGATTGACGACAACAGTTGATCAAAAATCAAAAACACAATTTATTCGTCAATCAGCAACACAACCTTCAGGCTATAACAGTGAAAACAGTTTCACGGCAAAGCACTAAAGTACAGCTTCCGAGCTAATTTTTGAACTCAAAGCACTACATATTGAACTCAAGATACTCTTCATGATCGACTGCTACTTTGTGTACAAGCAGGGTTTATATAGCTTTTGACCTAACTTCGAGAATATTCTGGGGAAAACCGATAAGAATTCGTTTTAGAATGTTCTCGCTCCATCTATGGCATATCGGCAATTTTATCGCCAAATGGGCGATTTCGTGCCAAATCTGGCAAACACGCTTTTCTTTAGCATTTTCTGGCAACCCTAAACTTGCTTTGCGGGGAAGCTATCTTACCGCAGCTGGGCATTTCATAACAATATTATTAGTAAATTGACTAGAATGTTTTTCATCTTAACTAGCAAAATTACCGATGTCAGAAGATAACGATGAATTGCGTAGATAATTGCATAGATTTTCTTCAGAGTAGAAGAAAATTCCTGAGATCAAAGTGTAGTTCAAGACGATCGTGTGACTGAAGTATGTTGTTCATGTTTCGATATTAAATAATGACGAACTCACATGTATATAAATAGTTTAACAGTAATCGATAACAGACTCAAATTTTTATATTTATTAATACTTTTTGGCATTACTTGGGAGTGGTAAAATAATGTCATTTAATGTAGATTTAAATACTAAATTATTATTTTTTGCTTTTAGATTTTCCTTTATACTGTGATTGTCGTTTACGTTGGCTGAAGAATTCAACTCTGAGCCAAAACACAGTGGTGCTACGAAATTTAAAAGATGCGACTTGTAGAAGACCTCCGTATCTGAGAGGAACTCCTTTCAAAGACCTGTCCAAAGAGCATTTAATTTGTTAAAAGTATTTTAATGGTTTTACTGGGCGCATCTTGAGTAAAATTACTGCTTACGTTCTGCATTTCGGCAATTTCAAAACAATGTAACATACCAGTTTTAATAAAAATAATGTGAGTCCTTATGTCCTGATAGTCTTTTTCATAACACGAGAAACGTGGGTTTATAATATGGGAAATATATTACACAAATCGCCTTATTATGAACATTAGTCAAAGTATGCGACGCCTTCCATGGATTTTACATGTTGCTATGTAAAATTAAAAAATATTGTTATATTTCTTAATAGCAGCTTCAACAAACAGTTTATAATTCTCTTTACGTTTTGGATAAACTTAAACATTATGTTAATTTTTCGGGAAAATATTCTTTTAAAAATAAAATGATGAGCTTCCGTATTGCTTGATATATTCAGATATCAGACGTTTTTATATTCAGTTGGTACTTTTAAGCTAAGATTAGCAAATCAGAATAAAATATCTGATGTCAACATCACATGAATTTTTTTGTACAACCCATTAAATTAGACATTTTTTTTGTTGCATTTTATATAAACTTATATACTCGAATTTTATTAGATATATTTCTCACTCAATTAATTCAGTCCTCATTTCGTGGCAAGGCAAAAATACATAAAAACTCAAAAACTCAAAGCATCTTCATTAAAAATTATAAAGTACAGAAAAATCTAAAACACCAAATACAGTTAAAAAGAGTTAAAAAAATTTATGGTTAAAATTAAAAACAAGCAATGATGCCAGCGGGCAGGAGGACAAATATTTCGGTGCACGCAATTAAAAGTTTACTTTTTGTCCCACTCGGTGAAGAGGCAATGAAGTTGCTACACAAACTGACTTAATTCACTATTCTACTAAGAGTTTCAAAAGTAAACAAATAGTGGCCTCTTAGGCTTAGTATTACTTAAAACTTTTAAATTGTTGATAATTCTGCAAACATTGCACGCAGAAGTACTAAAGGCATAAAAACCTTAACCGGAATATAAGAACAATGCAATTCAATCACTTTTAAAGAAAAAAAATGCACAGTTTACCAATATATATATGTATAAAAAATAAATGTACAGATGTTACGCAAAATCATCGTTCAACTGGTTTTGAGAGCGGTCAAAATAGACATTTTCATTGAAATATGATACCCGTAATTTTGCGCGATTACAATACTTCTTTATCAGGAAGTAAAAAGTATATAACAAAGAAACTTAATCGTAAATTTGAAATATTTTCTTAGTCTGGCATTAAGCTTGCAATTAACAAAGTAGTTGATGTTTACGTAGTTTTTTGTATTACAATGTAGCAATACTTTTGTTCGTTAATTCAAGGAAGGGAATACTCTTCCTTGATATACATATAAATAATTATTAATAAACATTAATTATTATAAATAATATTGCGAAATAAAAAATTAAAATTCCATTAATATAAAAAGGATGATAAAAGAAATTTCTTTGTAGCAAATAATCACTTAGCAGGATTATCATTTTAAAAAAATGGGGAATTATAAAAAAAAATAAATGAAGCAATGTTGCACAATAACATTGCTATGAATACTTATAGAAACATATCATGTCTTATTGCAGAAAAATTAATTAAAATATCATTTATAATATAAATTCAAAGGCACACGTTTTGATTTTAAATGCAAGAGTTATTAAATATGCTGGAATAATATGAGTTAATAATAAGATAAACTTTAGTTAAAGTGGAATAATAATAAGAAATAGCTGAAAGAGGAAAGAATATTTATTCTTATTCCATTTATCAGACAATAATAAAAGCCGGTTTGTCTGATTTACTTGACATATAGTTTGGAAACGTGGTTACGTATTTGTTAGAAGATATCCATGCATTTGCGACATTGCTTGTGAAATTTTGTATAATTATTTCGTTATACTTAATATTGTATTATATTCCTTTACCTTTTGCTCCAGTTATCAAAATATTTTAAATAAAATTAAAAAAATCATCTTCGTCATCCACATAAAATTGTAATATTACACCGGCCGTGCAGCATTACAGATAAATAAGCTTTTTACTTTTAGCTGATTTTTTTACGAAGTAAGAAAATAATTATGATTGAATTGACCTTCTTTAAATATAGTTTGCAGAGATTTATTTTAATTTCTTAATAGTTATTTTTAATTTTGAAACCCTTTCCTTTACTTTCTTGTTTTTCACCTACAATCCCCTACCAGAATGAGTTTTTCAGCATTGTGTTTCATATAAATGAGGTAGAACCAGTGTTTAAGGGGAAGTTTCAGTCACTTCCGTAGAACAGCTGAGAAGTTCTCTGTATAACGCATCTGCCTTCTGGCCATGTCGTTGCTTTAAACCAATCTTACTACGTTACTACACACACTAGCCAATGAATTAGAAACCCAAGATTAATATTTTATTGGACCACCTTTCGCACCGATAACTGTTCTGATTCGTTTAGGCATCGAGTCTACATGCTTCTGGAGTGCATTTACATCCAGAGAATATCATGTAGTCGCTAAGCAGCGTTTTAGATCTTGTAAATTACATGAAAGAGGAGAATCTGTCCACCATATCCCACACATTTTCTATAGGGTTAAGATCCGGGCTACGCAGCGGCCAGAGAAGGTATCGGAAGTCAGGCTGATGTTCAGGGAACCAATTTTAAACACTTCTGGCAGGAGGTATAGTTGCATTATCGTCCATGAAGTATCCGTTGCCATTAGTGTAAACAATGCAACATTGCAAGGTGCGCTTGATCTGCCAGTATATCTAGGTGTCTCACGGCTGTTTGTTTACCCTCGAGGAACACCAGGGCACCACTTCCATGGCAGCAGAATATGCTCCATATCATGATACTCCCATAAGATCTTTGTACAGTGGAGTAAGGCAAGATGGCTTCATGGCTTCATGTGGTTCTTGCCAAACTTGACGTCTTAAATCAGCGCAAAATAAGATGTAACATGATTCATCCGACCACATTACCCGTTTCCAATCCTCAGATGTCCAGTGTCTTCTTTCCAGACACCACTGCAAACGAATTCTTGTATATCGGGCAGAAATGAATGATTTTCTCGCAGACTATGCATTCCTGTCTTCTGCAATTCTCTGCACATGGTTCGACGTAAAATCTGTTGGGAAGCGCCTTGGTTGAAGGCGCCGGTATCGATCACTCTCTTGGAAAACTGTGCTTGAACCACGGTTACGTCTTCTAGAGAAGGACTCTGTGTTTTGATTGCAACTTTTGAAAGCCTTTGATATGGCTGCTTTTGAGAACCCAGTGAGATTTGTTGTCTTCAAAATCAAGGCCCCTGCTAAACAGGCACCAACAATAAGCCCTTTTTCAGGTGGCAAAAGATCTGTCGTTTTTCCCACCTTACTTCAGTCATCGTGAAAAGCACTCTTACACCTTATTTATACTAGCTTTCTAACCACATGTAATCCACGTGATAAGAAAATTTGCATACTTCATCCCTACCAATCATTGAAATTAAAATATCAAAGGTTTCTAATTCATTGACTAGTGTGTGTATATAAACTATAGCTTACACATGACATTACAATTCTGATTATGTTTATAGCCTTGGAGAGAAATTAATAGAAATTATCTTCATTCACGTTTTTTAGATGCTCATAATTCAACCGATTTCTTATTAATTTTCAATTGTGAAAAAATTCTGTTCCCATATAAACGTACTTCCAAGGAAAGCGACTATTCTTAGCTGGAAATTTTGTAATACAGCTTATTTAGTTTTTTGAGATGTATGAATGAACGTTAATAAAATTTGTAGCTTCAAATCTTTGAGTAAGATTTATATCACATTGTAAATGAATTAGTTCCATTTTCAATTTTTTGGCGTTATTTATGTTTGCTTTTAATGGCAATGAAAATAATATAAACTTGGACTCAAATTAACTAATTTTGAAATCTTTGCAACAAATACATGACTGAAATGCTATCGCGGTTCGCATGAACCTCATACTTCCAGAGCCGCACTTGTTTGCGAGCTACCAGATCGAAATCACTGTCGTTGAGTAAGACATTTATGTTAAAAATATTTGTTATCATAACTCCTCTTCTAGAGTTAAATTTTACGCGAAATTTGATTACAAATGCTTATAAGAAATTGAATTTAATATAGAGGTTGTAAAGCCCTTATTTTGTACTAATAATAAATTACATTTATTTCAATAAACTTTCCTTTCCTTTCCGATTTCAATTTCCTGCCAAAGTGTAAATTTAAATGACGCATATGCAAAATATTAGTGAATTCGGAAATAGTATTTAAGGAGCAGAATTAAAGCGTTCGTAGTAGGAGAGTTAGCTACGAATAGAGCGGGTTATGATGAGAACGAGTTTATGCTGAGAGCGAGATTTATGCCACGTGTTCGCTTTTAAACTACTATTTGATATTTTAGACTAGGTTTTGCTGTGTGCAACCGACAAATCTGATTTAGATTGAAGTAGGAACCAGTCGTGTAGTTGAAATTTGATCCATTCTGATTATGCACTGCAAAAAAAAATTGTGTTTTCGTATCTCGAAAGCTCGACTTAGGATATGTATTAGATTTATATACAGCATTGTTCTAATATGGTTACAGCCGAAAACATCGTGGCAAAACATCGCGGACGAAAACGTCGCGGAGAAAACAACGCAAGGCTAAAATGTCGTGGTACAAAACATCGTAAGAGAAAATAAAGCAAAGAGAAAACATCGCAGTTCTAAAACATCGTTGCACAAAACATCGTCGTCGAAAATATCGTGGTAAAAAATAAAGTACTTACAAATCATCGCATGACGATAACATCGCAGACATGCGTTTTTCGTCGCAGACATGCGTTTTTCGTCGCAGACATGCATCGCAGACATGCGGCTTTAATAATTGTTAATGGATATTCGCATAATGATTTATGAGAGCAAGGTGGAAAGAAGGATAATTTTTACTTGTTTTTTAAAAATTTATTAACTAATAAATTTTTATAAAACAAGAAATTTAAACAAAACAAGAAGTAATTTTCGTTACAAGAGTATCAGATTAACAAAAGTGAAGAAAATAATATGATAATTAACTTAGCAATTTTTTATAGGTAAGTTCATGCAGTTACTTATCTTTCTTTTTCTATTCATTTTTAGATTATATTTTTCATGAAAAATTACCAGTAAAACTTTATAAAAAATAATTTATTAATGATCTTTCTTAGTTAACTTTGCCAGTTTAAAATTAAGTTTCCATTTTACATTTTCAGCAAATATTTATTAGTTAATAAAAAATATAAACGTGAAAATTATCCTTCTTTCCATTTTACGCTCACAAATCATTATGCGAGTTTTTACAATTATTAAACAATCATTAAATTTTACAATTATTAAAGTCCGAAAAACGCATGTGGGCGATGTTATCGTCATGCGATGATTTGTAGGTACTTTATTTTTTACCACGATATTTTCGACGGTGATATTTTTAAACTGCGAAGTTTTTGAACCGCTTTATTTTCGACGACGATGTTTTGTACTACGATGTTTTAGAACTGCGATGTTTTTTCTTTGCTTTATTTTCTCCTACGATGTTTTGTACCACGACGTTTTCGCCTTGCGTTGTTTTCTCCGCGACGTTTTCGTCCGCGATGTTTTTGCCGCGATGTTATCGGCAGACACCATCTAATATAGGTATTTTGACACAAAATCGACTTTTTCTGAAATGTCATGCCAATGTTTTTCCAAAGTTAGATTCTACGACTCAATGACACCAAACTGCCAAGTTTTGTAAAGATCGCACGCGTAGTTTTTAAAAAATTAGGTCTAAAAATTTTAGTCTTCCTTTAATATTTTGAAATTTAGGTTCATTCCAAAATAAAATTCGCCAATTTTTTACAGTTTATTTTTTTTTATTTTTTAAATTTGTATTTTTAAATAATTTTTATAATTTTTTCGAAAAAAATTTTGTATCATGACCTATCAAATTTTTGCCATCATCTTAAAGTAGATATATTTCTAAGCATACCTGAAAAAATTCGAGTTTTTGTATTCAAAATTTCCTAAGATACACGTGAATTTACATTTTGGCGTGTTTTGAAATTTGGCGTATTTATTGTAAGCAATTATAACGAAAATGTGGTTTACGCACTGTGTTACAATTATTTGAAAGTATGAACGATGATTTTTTTTCCTCTCGTAGGCAATGAAAAAAAGGAAAGGAAAATGATTTGCTATAAATTAAGAAGTTCGGCAAGTGAATTATTCTCTTGGCGCAAACTGACAAAATCCGCCAAGATAATTTTTTAAAGTTATCCATAAATTTCTCACCAAAAATTACCAGATTTAATATCTAGCCCTTTCAGAAAAAGTCGGATTTTGTGTCAAAATACCTATGTTAGCACAATGCTATAAATAAATCTGATATATATTCTAAGTCGATCTTTCAAGATAGGGAAAACTCAATTTGAATTTCGTTAATCGGCCCACTAGAAGTGGAGATATAGAACTGTCCCCCTTTTTTTTTCGGCGCAGTGTGCATACTATTTTGTGTTTAAGTTACTTAGCCACAAGTGACGGTTAGTTTGTTAGCACCGAGTGTGTGAATGTTCTGTTAAGTTTAGTTAAAATGAAAAGGATTGTTGTGACCTTCGTCGGTACTTATCTGTTTTCAAGACAGCGAAAATTCGCTATTCCGTCATCACTAGGGTCCATATTTTATGCTCCCTAAACGAACAAAACTCTACAAGGTATACAGTTTCTTTTTCATCTGTTTAAAGATATATGACCGCATAAATACATTCTAATAAATGTTAAGACTCTATATTATCTACTTAATCATAGCTTGCTTTAGACTATAAATAATCCACATACTTTAAATTTTTCGAAATGTAAAGGAATTTAAAACTATATTATACGCATATGTCAACAGCAATATATGAAACACCGGCATTCTATAGAATCAAGGAATTCTTTATGGAATGCCTGGCGATTTTAGGCAAAGTGGGGAATTTAAGAATTATTGTGTACTTTCTCTAGGTATCGTATATAAAACATTGCATAGAAGAATAGATCTACTGTGCAGATTCTAGGCATTGTATATAATAATTCTATGTTCTACATTATAAGCATTCTTTAGAATGATAAATGCTACTTAGGCAAAGTATGAAAAAGATCATGATAAAGACAACTATTTAAACTACGTGCATTTTTCGAAAATAAAAATATTATGTAAAAAATAATGAAAGAATGCCATTAAAAATCTTTGATTCAAAATACGAAAAAAATGATGCCTTTCTTACCAAAGGAAACAATATATATTTTATAATCTCTGGTCACACATTGCCTCATCTGTCATTTGTGCATGATACACAATGTGTTATTGTAAAGTTTGGCAGTCTTGTTGGCACTACATAAGGGCTTAGGTAAATGTATTAAATCCCCATCTAGTTTATTAAATCTAGTTTTTAGAATGTACAGCATAGCTACAGCTACGAAATGAGTAAAATAATTTTGTGGTCTCTTTCTGAGAGTAGGTAAATAAAAGTACGAATGAATAAATTAAAAAGAATTTAAGGATAGATGGTTTAGAAGTTTAACTTTTTTATTCTTTGATCTGCAAATATTTGCATTCATGCCATGTTTCATACTTCTGTTTGTGTTCCACAGATATCTATTGACTGTTCAAGACGGGTGAAGCAAGCAGGAAAAAATGTTTAGCTATAGGCCGAGGAAAGCTTTGATTGAAAAGTTGTAAAAAAAAAAAACTTCAAGTAATGCGTTGGGACTTTTGTGGTTCAGCATTTCAGAAATGCCTTAAGCATTACTTATGACACATTTTGGAGAAATGCCTTAGGCACAGGTAAGTTTCTTCCGTGTGTACTGTTTTGAAAAAAATTTTCTTTTTGAAATTTAGGTTTTGAAATAGGTTTCACAAGTTCTAAGAGGTTCATTCCTTTTTTCTGTTAAATTGCTTCTGTAACCTTTGGTATTATTAATATTTCTTCTAATTTACACAATATTAATAATTCTAAATGTATTTTTATGTTGCAGGAGAACTGTATTTTTATGTAAACTTTAATTGATTACGTGATAAGATTTCGCAAATATTTATTTCCTGCTTTTATTCTTCATATACGTAGAAGTTGGCCTTAATTCTAAAAGAAATAAATGGAAGGAGAGATATTTTTATAAAAATTATCGTACTAAAATGCGACCTCGAAATTTCAGATTAGTGTCTAACACCTCAAAGAGTTTGTTATAGAAGTATGAAAGAGATTGAAAAATATTTAATAAATATAAAAATCTTAAGAACAAAATGGTACTAATGGTACTAAATCTGATTTAGTTTGCTGATTTCAAATTGATTGTCTCGGGTGTTAAAAATCTGAGACAGTTTTACGTTAATCAGTTATGATAGGTTTACTGGTTTAAGAATTAACTCCCTTGAATATTAAATATGGAGAACATAAAATCTTGCGTTCAAAACTAGCTATTCATTATGGAAAAACTATACGGTATGAAAAGAAACTACTATCATATTACTTCATCGTAAAATTCTATGGGGCACAATAAAACACCAATTGTGCCTTTCTACCACATATAAACGATGATAAACTGTAGTCTTGGCCCACTACAGCACTGAACATCATATGGATTCGATATCACGTTAGATTCAGTGACGTATTACCTTTTATTGATCACGCTGTATTCTAAGTCATTAAAACCGTGTCTCGATGAGAAAATTAAATTTGTTCTTCACCCTTTTGGATATATACCCGTGCAGGTTAGTCTAGTTTTCCTTCATAGTGCCGCATTGTCTTTGAATAAATTATGCAGTCGTATTTGTTTATTAAAGGGTATTTTTATTATAATAAAAAACTGAAGTTATAGTTTTTTGGTTATGGTAAAAAGTGATGATATTTGTATTTCGCCAGATTGTAGAAGGCCCTGAATACCAAATTTTGCTAATTCTTACATCATTTAGGAAGAAAAAGTAAGAAACACACTTTCTATTTCAGCAAAAATACCTTTTAATTGATACGTTTTTCTAACTTATGAACTAACTTTCTAACTTTCCATAAAAGCTAATTACCACATATTCTGGCGTATAATACATCCCGGTGTATAATGCACAATGTTTCCTTGATAAATGACATAGAGAGCTAACCAGGGTAATGAAATATCTTCACACGTTCTTACATCAGAAAGTTCTGCTGCTTACACAACAACTGTGAAATAAATTAATGTCCTATGTCGATATGTGCTTTAAAAATAAATACATAAACGCAGGATGAACTTTAGTTTCGTCCAGTTTTGGAAATAAATTCCAGCTATGATGTCATCAGTATCAAAATACAGTTATCCAATTATATTTGTCATTAAGTCACAGAAAATTATATAGCATTGTTTAACGTTTCTCTCTAAATTTGATCATTTTTTACTCCCTGATCTACCAAGATTGATATCAAACCAGTGCAAGCAGTATAACAGCAACAAGCGGCAAAATTTATTTAAAGGCGGTAAAAGTTTTAAAATTTAGCAAGACTCCGGCAAATCTTTTAAAAATTAGGGAGACACTGGCCAGCAGAATTTGAGAGCTGCATAGATTATATCAAGAGGCGATGCAATTTGTGCAGTCTAGTCTAGCGATAACCCTGACTCTAAACATTTTGATTATCGTAAGTAATTCAAACATGCCTGCATCCACCAAGTGAAAATGCTCAAATAGTACGATGTACCTTGAAACCATTCTCTTAGACAAGCCATTTGGGACCATTTGCATTCAATAACTAGCAGCAAAAGCACAAAAATTGCCAAAAACCTTCTTCGCTTCCTGGAGAAGATTGAGGTATTTTTTTCTGATGGAAACTTGGAATCAAATGGTGGCAGCGCTGATTATCTGTTACTCAAACATAGAGTGAAGTATACGTTTGAAAATGAGATTAAGGATAGCCTGGAAAATCTGCAATACCGCTTTCTCTTACTCGTTATTCCTCTCATGTGTATTAACTCCATTTCATATCATTTTACAACTGGCGCTATACGGTATAATCTGGATGAGAAGTAAGGTAAACATGCTGCTGTCAGTGTACTATGACAATGCACTGCCTGCCAAATACAACTCTCTTTTTTAAGGAAAGGTTTAAGAATCTTCTGATCAAAGAATGGAAATTCTTCTGGGACACGGTTGACACAGAAAGAAGCATTATGCCTTTGCTGATATATATTTGAGCAGTACAGAGAGTATAAAATTTGCATCTCCCTTGTAGACATATAAATCACAATGTCTCCAGATTTGTGTACCCAAAAATGGCATATACCACTACCTATTTCCTGTTCTTCAACTGGAAATTTTCGCTTTTGTCCTCTGGTAGCCATATCCACGTCACTGTGGCAACGAATATTTGTTATCTATGACAGAAATATGCTCATATCTTTTCTCTTACGAATTGTCTCATGACCAAAGGAAATACAGTATCAAGGCCATAAATTATCTAATAATGTTATTATTCACTAACAAATATCTTTTCAGAATAAAATGAAAAGATATTTCATACAAATCCGTTTTCATTTGATGCTATACATGATGTCACTTCTACATTCATTTCTTGAGATAGGCTTGGGGATTTAGCGATTATTTTCTTTTAACTTGCATATTAAGGTGAAAGCATTACCTGAGGCAGCTGTCTGCAGGACATGCTACTATGTATTTAGACGTTTATCAAAGGAAATGGTGTTAAGACGGGCCGTACATAATACTTCATAAAATGTTCAGGTTAGCAAAGCAAACTCACTCATGGGTATTCGGGGTTGTCAGTCACTGACTCAATTAAAGAAGTATCACATTCTTAACTTTATATAATGCTAGGAGAAACATTTTCTGCTCAAATCCGTTTATTTCTTTACCAAAAACATTGCTCTTAGCTCTTACCTGGAGATCTTTAAGAAACTGTGTAAATTAGTATCAAGGAAACCAAAGAATAAGAGCTAGGGTATTCTGAATATTGCTGGATGGCTAGTTCCCTTCGAAGAGTTGACCAAAAGATTTCTTTCAATATTTGTTTACTCCGAAAAGTGCGGAGGTCCTTAGGCATCTTTGGGTATTTAGCATGTATTGCCTGATTTTTAACCTCTGGCCTTTTGAATAGTATAAACAGCATTAATGCAGTTAACCTTTAAAGCTATTACCTGGAACCGATTAAATTAATTATATCTAAAATAGTGAAATATAGTGAAATTTGCGCTCATATATTTAATGATAGTAAAATATTAATTTTTTTATCAAAAGTATTCCAAATACTTTCGTTTATGAAAAAATCTGCATAGTTATCATTTAAAATTAACTGTAAAAGTAACCTTAATTTAGTGCAGATTTTAAATAACACTTTATCGATTTCGAGAGCAATTAGACACATGAATTATCGTTTTCAGGAGCAAATGTTTTTGCCAAAATATGCTGAGCAGAAACCATTTCTCGTAAAGAAGAAAGCCTTGTGTCTGAGTGCTCTCAATATTGGCAGCGTTTATTCAAAATTTAACTCAAAAACTGAGGTCGCTTTTTGTTTAATTTTAAATTTTACTTTGAGGTGCTTGACTTCCTATTTGTAGTTATATTTGTTTTACATTTACCAAAGTTTACACAAATGTCAAATGCATCTATTCATTACACGATAAACGACGAGAAAAATCATGTTTACTACAGACCTTATTAGACTCAAGGATTAATCCTTAATTCCTCCTCCAAAGTGTTTGATTAATTCTAATCGCTCAGAAGCTAATTATTCAGAAGCATTTAACGGTAGAAAGTTATATAATCTTCTTAATCTCCAAACAAGACTTGGACGAACAAATCGTTAAAGTTTGTAACAACTTAAACACTACTTAAATTAAACAGTTGATGATTATCTTTTAGTTTTCGAGTGAAAATTCTGCAAATCCTGATATCTTTTCTAACTGCAGCGAAGACAAAAGTTCACAAAACAGCGACTTAATTGTGTTTCTTCAAGTAAAGCGAGCTTAATGTCGCAAGGCTCTTTTCATCTTTGTTAACAGTTGAAGGAAAACTTTGGAATTAACTTACTCATAAAAGTTTCCGAAACTATTCTTAAATTTGGCATAAGGCATGTTTAGCTTCGAGTTTAACAAAAGAAATTACACAACGTGAATTTCACGAAATTTACTAGTTCATTTTGGTTTAAGAAATTTTGAATGTATTGTACGTGCCATATATTTCAGTCTGAGTTCCACTGGAAAATTTCCACCTGTTATGCTACCTCAAACTATGTGTTATAAAAGTATTTATAAAGTCATTTTGCACAGCATAAATTATCTCAGTCAGGTTTTCAGATTGTATGTAGCACTGGTGTAACATACACCTGATGTTTAACAAAATTTGCCAGAAAAGTATCAGATGATATAAGTCCAATGGTAATCACGCAATGAATATTGATCTTCTCTGGTTATATATGGTGGGTAATTAATCATCTGAGAAAAGTGTGAACTTTATACGCAAAATTATAAGGAAATATGATACGCAGAATTTAAAAACTTTAAATTTGTGCCTTACACTGGTGCACGCAACCCGTAGCAGTTAGCCTATATCATGTATTATATTACCCACAGATTTAAGCTATCATACTAAAACTCGCACTTTTTGTTTGTCTTCAGCAACTATAATTCATAACCTGACATAATTTATTTCAAAAACATCCTGTTAACGGTAAAGTAGTCTCAAACGACTAAAGACAAGTTTATCACTTAAAGTTGAATTTATCACTGACATCAATAATTTCTAATACTACTGATGTCGACTAATATCAAAGCTTTCATTTTTTCACTCAAACTAAGGAGACTTGATTTGATTTGATTTGAGGGATGACCCCAGACCCACCTAGCCAATCAAAATTTAGCCATTAGGTTATAATAGGACAAGCTGTGCAATAACAAGCAAAGGGCATCCATGCTCCATCTATATATTATTCATTTAACTCAGAAAAATTAAGTTGCAGGAAGCCAGTAAAAAATAGAATAACGAAATATAACACATAAAATCGATCCCTTTAACCATTAAATTTGAACACATACACGCAGATCAATAAAACATCTGATGTGCATACTACATGATGTCCTTGTACGGCGTATTATATCGTACACATTTTTAGTTGCACTTCGGTTAAACTTATCTCCTCGAATTATTTTAACTTAATTCATCGATCCCTCAAGGCAAGTTAAAAATTATATCAAAAACCACAAATTTTGATATTAAATATCCTGATCAATTTTTGTCCTGCGGTATTCAAACATTATTAATTTTTATTTCTTTGTACGTAGTAAAGGAAGTATTGTAATCACGAAACATGCTGGATACCATATTTCAACGAAAATATATCCATTTTCACTGCTATCGAATGCAATTTAACGATGTTTCTGAGTGGCATCGGTACGTAAGGATAGAATAAAGGACTCTATTTCCCAAACCAACTATAAAACTGATTTAAAGTGGATTCAGAAGAGATTTTTATGGTGTCTGTACGTACGTATGTGTGTATGTATCTCGCATAACTCAAAAACAAATAGTTTCAGAACGGTAAAAATTCGTATATCCCACTCTGTTACTCGGCTCAGCTCAGTTTATTCTTATATGTTGGTAAATTACGCATTTTTGTTTGCTTTAAAAATGATTGAATTATGTTGTTCTTATCTTCCGGTTAAGGTTTTTATGCCTTTAGTAAATTTGCATGTAATATTTGTAGAATTATCAACAATTTAAAAGTTGTTTAAGTACGGCTAAGCCTAATTATTTT
>KK116484.1:199673-283863 GCA_000611955.2 Stegodyphus mimosarum
AAGAGATTAACAATCACTTTTCAATTTGTCCTTGGTTAGAGTACTGGCATATTTCTAATGTTTGAAATTAATCACTAGGAATTGGATCTAATGCTCAATTGATAAACAAGAAGTAAGTTTCTCAGGTATACTTCTTAACACTTATAAGCTACATTTTGCTGGTTAATTATTTCTGGCAAGTTACGCAAGGGTTATCTCTTTATTTATATATTTAATTCATTTTTTTATTAAATTTTTATATTAAATTTTATTTTTCTTTATTAGTCCAAAGGGATTTAGTCCCGAAGGACTGTTACTTTCGTTTTGCAATTTTGCGTCGATTCACTCTGAATGCCCGTTTCACTTTTCAAATTGTTGCCACTAAATGTTATCCCTCTGCATTAAAGTTTAAAAAATGAAAAATCTGCATAAATGTATGCATGTTTCTCGCATTGTGATAAAACCTAGAGCCATCGAATTTTGAATGACGTAATCCTACTGCGAATATGGGCATCTGGAAGCCCTAATTTTGAATTTGAAATTTGCTTTATTATCGATTTTGTGTTTTGTAACATTTCAACGAATTTCTGATTAACAAACTAAATGATTTCAAAGCGAGCAATGGCAACACTGTACGGAAAAAAAAACATTTTTATCTCCAGCGCACGAGACTTACGGAAATTCTAAAGATATGTTCATTTTAAAATGATTTTACGATATTGATTTTGAACTGAATTTTATGGTTTGAGTACGTAGTACATGATATTTAATAAAAAAAGGTAGCATACGAAACGTTAAAAAAACGCGCCTTTGGACGTAATTTAAAATCTGAAATCTTTCAGATTTTTTTTAGTTTTTAATTCAATAATTAACCTTGCAACAATAATGCTCTTTAACTATGCTGTGTTTGTAAAGATAACTCTGCAAATTTTCTATAAGAAGTAGATGAAAAAGTTCTTTTCTTTGCAGTTTTATTTTTAAAGTATTCGAGCATTTCATATCTCCACTGTATCAGTTGTAGTACATAAATAAAATAAAAATACCTAAAACTGCGTGTAGTGCTCGTCTGAACGAATATCAACAAAAACGATAACGGAAGGAATCACTTTGCAATGTTTCCTTATTTAAGTAAATGCAATTGTGCAATTTTGTTTTTTTCGTAAACAGTAAAGGTGAATTTTACATTTATACAGGATGTTTTCTATAATTTTCATTTCCTGTGTTACTGAAATGTCGGTTATTAGAACACATGGGAAGAAAAAGCTTAAAGTTCGTAATAAAAGTTAGAGTTAGAAGATTAGAAAGAAAATTATTTTAACCGTTCATCCGTTCATCGGAATGTTTTCTGAAAGCCGAATATTTTGCTCAGTAAATGGAAATTTTGTGACACTGATTTTTCAGCTTGAATGTTTTCAATTTCAAAGCGTACGACTGGTTATAGGTATCACTGAATAGCTTCTGAAAATTCAGGTGTATTTCTGTGTGTCACCGAAACAGTTTATCTGGAATTTTGCATGTCTTTATATGCCCAGCTATGCTTAGAGGATTGAAAGATACTGTTTTTTGCCATAATATTCCTTCTGAATCGTGCCAAGAAGATTCCTTCATTCGGGCGCAGCATTTATTCCAAGGTATGATTTAGATTACACTTGTCATCAATGCAAGATATTATTGTTTAAATTACATTCACTGATACTAAAACCATACCTTCAATGAGGTAGAATTTTAACATCTGTAGAAGAAACGCAAGCCAATTTCTCGTAGCCAATTTTTTCTACGGAAGCATCTCCTCTTTGGCAACTAGTCTACTGTTCTTTCATACAATAAACTCCAACAATATCTGGGTAGCGAAAGTTAATTAATTACTATGTAGACAGGAATATAAAAGATATCTTGGACAAAATTCACTGAGCTGGTTTAAGAACCCTTAAGCTAATTTCCGAATATGAAGGAAGGACGCAGCTTTCCAAGTTTGCATGTACAAATGCTATTAATTACATTGTTTTTTGAATTTAATTACTCCTTCCCCTTTCTTATAATTATTTTGAGCCTTTTGAACATGACATTCATTTTGCATTGCCAGCATTAAAAATAATAACTTGCTCCAGGCACTTTAAGAAAGCCGTATTTTAAACGAATCTGAAGTAAACAAATTGTTTCATCGGATAAAACGTTTCCACTTACGGACAATGTTTTTAAGACGAAGTAATTGTCCCTTGTTAAACTATTCCATATGCATAACAATAAAGATATTTGGCAAAATGTGTTTTTAGAAAATATCAGTATCATTCCTGTTTTATTAATAAAACATAAAATAAATATAAATTATGCTGGCTGCGTTCTTAATGCATATTTTGAAATAATGTTCCTACTTGTAATTAATGTATTTAACAGTTACGACATTTCTATAGCACAGAAGAAAATTCATTCGCATTAAAAAGCAAAATTGCTTTTTGACATGTGTCGCAAAAGTTGTTAAAGAAATTTTAATTTTCCCACATTATATCATAGTTTAAGTTCAATTATCCCTTGTTAAGTATCATGACAATAATATATTTAGTCCAAAGGAGAAATTTGCCTTGAAGGACTATTAATTTCTCTTTGACACTTTACGTTCGTTTATTATAAATGTCGGTTCACTTTACAAATTGTTGCTACCAAATATTAGAGCCCTATATTATATTTAAAGAAATTAAATAATGAAGAACTTGCATAAATGTATGCATGTTTCTCGCCTTGTGATAAAACAACGGTACCTAGAACCATCAAATTTTGAATAACGTATCTTTCCAACCGAATATGAGTATCTGGAAGCCCAAATTTGGAATTGGGAATTTGTCTTATTATCTATTTCACATTTTGTAAAACTTTAACGAATTTTCGATAAACAAAATAAACTATGTCAAAGCGACAATGGCAATACTGTACAAAAAAAAAGCATTTTTGCCACCAGCGCGAGACTGTGTATCGGAAATTCTAAAGATATGCTCATTTTAAAGTTATTTTGCGAGATTGCTTTGAACTCAATTTTATGTTTTAAGTGCGCAGAACATGATATTTAATAAATACAGGTAACCCACAAAACGTTGAAAAATACCCCTTTGGGCGTAATGTAAAATCTGAAAGCTTTCAGATTTTTTTATTTAAAGTGTTTTTTCTTCTTAAAAATTTTATTTTTCATCAGAATCAGTTTGTTGAAAAAGTGCTGAGTGATAAACATGTTTAAAAAGTAGTTACGAAGTAAACGGATTCTGAATTATAGAACACCCATTCTTTTTACAGGAAGGACTTTCCTATAGAACAGCATTATATGTTTTGTTACTCGAATAAGATCTTTTTCTAGAAAAATTTCCATTGTTAGCCTAATCAAATAGTATAAATGTTAACTTTAGATTACTTATTGAAACTAAGCGAAATTTTTCTTCCCCTTTGACAAAAGGCCGAGCTGAATTCTAAGGCAGTGTGTTTCAACTGAAATATAAATTAATCTTTGATCTTAAACATTGACATTATACCATGCAATAGTTTATTTGTACCTAATTTAATTAGTTTCACAAAAAGTAAATGTCTGTGAAATCCATAGATACTATAATATTGTCATTACTAGAGCAAATATTTATTAATGAAGTAAAATTATCTAATCTCCGACAGAAATTCTAGTCAAAAGTATGCATTGTAAACTTTTGATAATTTTAATCCGTAACGCTGTAATTCTTACAATTTATATGAGCATTATATAGCATTAATGCCCGAGAAACATACTTAATATAATAATCTGTTCCGCAACAATTTTTGTATGTTTTTTGCAGTTTCATACAGCATTTAAGAACTTCAGTCTCTTTCCAAATTAAGCGAGAATAAAGAATCGGAAAGTCAGTATTTGCTTTACCTAAGCTCAAAATGTTCAAAAATCTAGACAAATATGAGCAGTAACAATCAGTCCGTTCCCGCAGAATGTTATGAAAACATTTTATTAAAAATAATTCCTTTCTCCCGTGAAGTTCAAACATTTCAGGAATAAACTCATTTTCGAAGTAACGCTAGAAAATCCAAAACAATGGCTCATATGCAATTGGTATATATCCGGGAAAATAAAAGAAGAAACTTACACATTGTTCTCCCAAACAATTAGCCTAGAAGCCGTTATTTCATAGAGGTACCGCCAGGAAAATATTGCAAGGAAATATAATGATTCTCTCAGATGCAAAGCGGTATAAGATTCGTTAAGTGACAATTTATCAAAACAGAATTTCTTTCTAACTGACAGACCTAGTCTATAGAAAAAAATATTTAAAAAAAGGTTTCCCAGATTTGGTGCTAAAAATGTTGTTTACACGTTAACATAGTTATCTTTAATTTTAACTCATGTTAGGGTAGGTATTTTTTATAAGTTACTTGAAAATTGTTAAGCAGAAAAATTAAAAATGAGTTTTTCTCAGTTTTGTATACATCCTTGTTTTAAACTATTCCGGTTTTTATAACTCAGAATTGAAATTTTTAATTTCAGTAGAAATGTTTTCTTTTTTTAAGTATCCGTTTTCTTGCTGATGAAATTTATTAAAACGGTTATTTCGGATATATTCATTAAGATGCTAAAACGTTTTGTTTATAAAATATTAGAATTTTGAAATACCGCAAAACTTGTAAGAAACCAGCATCAATTAAATAAAAACAATCAAAGCAAAAATGTATTCGACTTGCAATAAAATTTAAAATAACCACTTTTTTCAAATGGTAAGTCATAAATTAATTGTTTTCAAAGGGAGATGTTGAATAAGTCTTCAGTGCTCCAAATTAGTGAATTATATTAGGTTTAAATTTCGTTTATTTTGTATTTATTTTAAATTTAAAAATGAAAATATTACCCTTTCGGAAAGAAAGGAGAAGAAAAAACTATTTTTCATTTTGATTTGTTTTGCTTAAGCTGAAATGAAAATTTGTAGTATAATGAAAATTTCAAAAGGTAAATGAAAATTCAGCGATCTACCTTCTTAAAAAGTATGTTAAAGCATTCATTAAACTAACTCATCTCACGAAACTATTTCTGACAAATAAATCAAATAAAGGATTTTGTGATGCAAAAGAATAACGTAATAAAAAAATTGCTTTAATAACATAATAATATACCAGCAAAGGAAAAGAAGCAATTCTAAAAGAGACCAAAAAACATTTAAAATCAAGCTATAAAGTTGCTTAAAATTTTATTTAAATAAAGCAAAACTTAAAAATAGAAAAAACGATTATACTATCCACGAAAAAATTTTTAAAAATAATTTAAAAGGAAATTGAAATGATTTAATTTGAAAAAACTTGGGTAACTATTAATTTTTATAAAACTATTAAATTTTGAACTAGTCTTAAAACTACGAAACAAAATAATAATAATATATAAAAAACAAGTAATTAAATAAAAAGATAAGTAAGTAGATTATAAGGTATATCTCCCACATTCTTAGCGTACCTTCGTGGTGTAATGGTCAGCACACTGAGCCGGTATTTCAGAGGTCCGTGGTTCGATTCCCGGCGAAGGAATTGCATATTTTTCATGTCTCCTGCTACTAAATAACCTAATGTCTCTACAAGATAAACAAATAAAAATGAGTAAATAAATAAACAATTATTAATTTGTTTATATTTTTTAGATAAATTAAAATTTAAACTGAAAATCGAAAAAAAAAAACCCTTTACAACTAGAAGTATTTTAATTATTCAAATTTCAATACTCAAAGACTTATAAGGGGTAATAATTTGGAACATTAAAACCCGAATTAGGAATTCCTAACTTACGTTTTGTTCCATTTGATTCTTTGAACAAAAATGAAAAATATATAAATACAATATAAGCTTTTATACTACAACAATTACATCCATACTCGAAGAGAGAAGTGATTACGCTGACGCAAGTTCAGTATACAAAAAAATTATAAATTAAATTGCAAAATTAAAATTTCAGAATTACAAAACATTTAAAAAAACAATGAATTAAAATAAAAGTATATCGGTATAAATAAAGTTAAATCACGTCACCAAATTAATCTAAACATTTTTTAAACTTACTTGTATTTTTTACGTAATACATAGAAATTGTAGTGTAGAAAAATTTATATTGCATTTATTTATTTTTAATATTTGTTCAAAGAATGAAGTGAAACGAATTTTATAAATAGAATTGCTGACATTGAAAATAAATCTTCTTTAGCGGATATGACAAATGGTGAAATTTCGGCGTCAAAATCAATTGTGAATACAACTGCGAGTGTAAGTGCAGCTGAGTTGAAAACAACTATTCAATCTTCATCAAATTCTACTCAAAATGTGACTGAAAAGTGTTCTTATATTTTAATGAACAGCGAAATGTGGTCGTCTTTGTTGCATAAGATTATTCCCCCTCAATAAGTCGACTTGGGACACTGAAATCTGAATAATTAAATAGCTTACAGATTTAACAGGTTTTTTTAATTCTTTTTATTTAAATTTTAAGTTTATAAATTTTTTTAAACTTTTGTTATCATTTTGTTTCGTTCTAAATTTAGTAGATTCTTATGATTTTCAAATTAAATCCTTTTAATTTCTTTTAAAGTTCTTTTTTCCAAAGTTTTTCCAGATATATAATCTATTTACTATTTTTAAGTTTAATTTTATAATAATATAATATATTGTTATTTCATAGCTCAATTCAGTAACAGATTAGACGATATTAACTGTTTATACTGCAGAAGGAAATACAGTTAACCAAAATAATGATATAAATACTCAAAGTAAGAATTTAGTTTGTGAGAACTGCTCGTAAACAAATTAAAAATATTAGTTAAATAATGTCATAAAACTTAATTAAAATACAAAGTACAAGGCATCTGTGTCGCTCCTTCCGATAAGCTTAAGAAAGATAAAACTATGTAACACAGAAAATCGTGATCTAAATTTGAGCCTCGGAGCGAGAAAAAAGTAATCCCAATGCACTCGCGAAATTATATGGCGAATTTAGAAATAAAAAAAAAAACTTTTTAATGTTCAAATACTGAGTACAATGCGAAAAAAAGTGGGGTGGGCAGTTCTATTCTCCCGTTCTACTAAGCCGATTGACGAAAATTGCGCTTTTTCATATCTCGATAAGCGACTTAGGATATATATTAGATTTATATATAGCATTGTTCTAATGTAGGAATTTCCACACAAAATCGGATCATTTTCTGAAATGACATGCCAATTTTTTCCATATTTCTAGTCTACGACTCAAATTATCCCTGGCAACTAAATTTTGCAATTTTTGGTGAGAAATTTATGAAGAAATTAAAAAATTTTTCTTGGCTCATTTTTTTCAGTTTGCGCCAAGAATAATTTACTTCGCGAAATTTTTAATTTATAGCAACCTATTTCTCTTTCCTTTTTTTCGCTGCACACGAGCAGAAAAATCGTTCCTACTTTCAAATAATTTTAACAAAGTGCCTAAACTACATTTGACTTTACTATCGCTTTCAACAAATATGTCAAATTTCAAAACGCGGTAGTATATAAATTCACGTATAGCTTGAAAATTCGGAAATTCTTAATAAATAATTGTAATTTTTTGCAGGTATGCTTCTACGTTAAGATGATGGTAAAAATTTTATGAATTACAGTCCAAAATGTTTTTCGAAAAATTCATAAAAATTATTTTTAAATGCAAATTTAAAAGTAAATCATAAAAAATGGACGAATTGTATTTGGAATTAACCTAAATTTAGAAATGTGAAAGGAAGAATCTAATAAATTTAATAAAACCCTTTCACACTTCGAAATTTAGATTTATTCCAAAATAAAATAATAAAAAATCATTCCAAATAATAAAAAATGAGATATTAATAAATATACAGCAAATTCAATTAACATGGAGGAGCTAAAATTTGAGGGCTAATTTTTTAAAAACCACTCTTGCGATTTTTATAAAACTTGGCAGGTTGGTATAATTGGAGTCATAGATTCGAAATATGGAAAAACGTTCACATGGCATTTCATAAAAAGTCCGATTTTGTGTCAAAATACCTGTATTAGAACAATGCTATATATAAATCTAATACATATCCTAAGACGCACTTTGGAGACATGAAAAACGCAAGCTAAATTTCGTCAATCGGCCCAGTAGAACGGATCTTTTTTTCACAGTTCACATTTATGCACTATAAATTAGTACCACAGCCAAAGTGTTGAATTAATTTTACTAGTACAAGCTTTATTTCGTCAGAATTTCAATTTTTGAAATTAAAAGGATAGTATCGCATTGATGAGCAGTTAACTTTTAAAATATATCAACTTCTATTATTTTTTTATTTTTTGATGTAAGAATCTCTAACATTTTTGAAATGCCAGTAAAGTATGTAACAGCTTGTTCTATGTTTTAGAACAAACACTTCAGAAAAAATGATGAAAACTCACTGTAACTGTCTAGCAATTTGTAATGCTTTTAACGATATCTGGACGGTTTTCAATGAGATCAGAAATTCTCACGTTACAAGTCTTGTTAGCAAGGGAACTATTAGCTTGGAAATGGGACAAATCAGAGAAATTTAAAGCTGTAGATATTTAGGGGGCTATGTTTATCGATGTAGCAGACGTGAAAAATATGCTATGCCTTTACTGGGATTTAAAAACAGGACCTCTCGACTGCTAGTCAGATGTGATATCCAGTTACATCACGAAGGTACGAGGAAAGGAGAGAGAAGGCAGCTTATATTCTCCCCCTTTTAAAGCGCGATTGAAGAGGAGAAAACTCAATCGCTATATCCTGGTGATGACTAATTATCGCCCCCCTCCACGTAGAATTCTCTAGAATTTTTGAGAAAGGAAACGTGACAAATCCGCCCAATGCCTTCAACGGAATTCGAACATCGGACTTCCCGATTACTAGCCGGACAAACTAACCAGTTATACTATGAAGGCAAACAAAAGGGAGGGGGAAAATAATATTTTTAAGTGAAAATCTTATTTTCGACTGACAAACTCAAATTGTATTTCAAAGTACCCCGAATATAAAATACTGTTATGTAAATTAGGATTTATGATCATATTTTTTTTTATACAAATTATTATTTTTTGTAATCTCTTCGATTCTGCATTCTAATCTAAAATCATTTACCAATCGTTATTTTTATATAACTTTGTCGATTCTGCATTTAAATCTAAAACCTATTAATAGGCAGATGATTTAACTCGATGCAGCATCCGTAGCTGGCAATCAGCGTTGGGTTATTTATGCTTAAAGATGAGATTCGAGTTAATTTTTTTCTTGCCTAAGATTTTGTTGAAATCTATTTAGGTGCTGTCTTTGCAATTTTAAAAACTCGTTTCATTTCTTAGAAAGGATAATCATACATTCAGTGGTCAGTTCCAGCGTTTAATACTCCGCACAAACAAAGAAAAAAAATTGAAGTCCTCTGGGAAATTGTAGCTTTGAAGATCAGTTGCACATGAATATGGGTGCGCAAAAGCATTAGCTATCAAACATTTCATAAGATACCAGATAAGGCAACATAAGCAGCCACTTTAATGCGTCAACTTTCGGGCTAATTTGATCTCAAAAGCGTCAACATCGTAGTAAAATCAAAAGGGTAAAATGCTAAAATACTGTAGTTTTTTAAGCAGAATGCCTGGAGAAGCGAGTTTTGAACACCTTGAACTCAAATCTTTGAGTAAACCTGACTTTACAAAAATATGGAAAAATTCTCGAAATATTAAAGGGAACTGGGCTTAAAAGCGCCGTGTTGAGTTTCAACATTTACCAGAAATCTTAAATGTTGAATCTGCACTCAAAACCATTAAAATTCAACGAAAGAAACGAATGTTAAATTACAAATATTTCGACGAAGTTCCTATAGGTTCAGTAAGCGTGTTCAAAGAAGTTTCTTCTGTTTACTAATTCATAAGCAGTTTCTTCAGTAAACCAACTATTTGAGTAACAGTGAAGCATAGGGAGCTTACATTAGTTATTTCTTCGTGATACTAAAATAGAATGAGAACTTATTAACGGAAAACTGCAAAAATTCCGATTTTCTTTAATGTGAATAATAACTGAAGTTTGAGCTAGTTAGTAGTCATCAATCTCATATTAATGCTGAAGAGATGACATTGAATTCTACAGTTCTCAAGTTCTCACACTTGGGATGGCAAAAACATTGAAAGAATTTGCTTTAAGGCTTTGAAAGAGCTAATTCTAACATGCGGTTCTCTCTACGATTTTTTTTAAAACTCATGTATCAGTAGTTGTTGGTACAATATGATTTAAAATATTAACATGTTTAATTTGCGTGAACCAACAGGTGCACTGATCACCTAGGGAGCCAAAAGTACTGTAGCCGTGTCTGCACATACCCCTAAAATGAAGCGTATGATAACAAAATCTTGAAGCCACAAGATCTTGATATACAACTGCCACGGATGATGGCTAATAACTTTCTAGCATTTGTGTCCTTCAACATTACTGTTAAATAGCCATTTATATGAATTTTAAACCATCCGGTGCTTTGTCATGAAATCATTTCGATTAAGTTGTAGAGTCATCAGGTTATTTTCAAACAGGAGACATGAAAAATGAGCAATGCCCTCGCCGGGATTAGGACTCTGGAACTCTCGAATGCACGTCGAGGGTACTTCCAATTACACCACGAAGGCACGCGGAAAGGAAGGAGGAAATACATTATATATTCCCTCTTTTAGAGGGGTGACTGGGATAAGGGGACTCAATCGCCAAATCCTGGTGGTGGCGCATTATCGTCTACCACCTTTTAGTTCGGACGCCACTGTAGAATAATTAGGAATTTTGATTGTGTAGTGTCCTTGCTAGGACTCGAACGCTGGACCTCTAAAATACGCATCGAGTATGCTTCCAATTACATCACGAAGGCATGCAGAAAGGAAGCAGAAAATACCTTATAAAATAATCATTTGAATGCATAAGTGTTTCAATTTAGGGGAGCACTACAAAAGTTTTCACGTTCTGAATATTTGAAGTTCAAATAGCTTTCTAGTAAACGTTGGACAAAGCGAATATTGTTGGGGAGAATTTGATTATTCAGATGGTAGTATGCTACTATAATAAAATAATTACAAAACTTCTAAAGCTAAGAAAAATATTAAATATGTCATGAGAAATATGAAATCAGACATTTGAACTTTTAAGTTTAATTGAAGATAAGCTTTTCTTTATTTATTTTCATGTCATTAAAATCTCTAAAATAACTGATTATGCAGACTTAATACATTTATGTCAGCATGGAAATGGTAAAGACGAGAAATTTTAAACTGCATCATAAAAGATTACAATTAAATCTAGGGAGGCCAAACGAAAAACAATTTGGGCAGATATTTTTCTCAGATAATAGCATTGACTTAAATTTTGCATTATTTCATAGTTATAAGAAAGCAAGAGTAAATCACTATATATTGGTAATAGCTAAAAAATGGAAGCGGAACCAGTTATTAGGTAAATCAAATATAAGAATTTAAGAAAAATTGTGTCAATGATTTGAAAGTGTAGTCAAGCGCATAATATCTGCAAATAAATAATTCGTGTCTGCCAGAATATAATTTCTAAGATTTCAAATCAGTAAATATTTCAACATTTAACTGAAATATGTTGTCAAAATCTTTCAATAAACCATGAATTTGTTTTAAAAAATACATTTTCGTGAAGGATTACGATTACAATAGATTACAAAAGATTTCGAGATTAGAGATTTATACAGATAGGAAAAGCTGTATTTTCAAGATTTATAAGCTGACAAATTATTTTTTGCATTCACAGAATATCTGTATTTATGTAGGAGGCCTAAAGAGATATTAAGTATATCCTTCACACATTTTCTAAACCTGCTCAAATCTCCATCATCCATCAGTACCATGTCCATCAGTACCACCATATCCATCAGTATTCAATGAGAGCCATCTGCCCCTCTGGAGTTGGAGACATTTCTGAAATGGCTTTTTGCTGTTGCAAAATTTCCTAAATGTGAAGCGCAAAAATATTTTTAAGCTTATCGAAAACATACTACGTTTTTCCTCTTTTGCTGGAACTGAATGTTTAGAAGATTATCATGAAATCAGAATGACAGCGATAAAGGAGTGAAAAATAAATAACTTCACTGTTAAGTTGAAAAACGCGTGTATTACTGTTTTCGTTACTTTTTATTATAGTTGCTTTATTGATATGCAGTAATTTATATTTGTAACTCCCGACCCCAAATATAATATCACAAGTATGTTAAGATATTGTTCGAAGAACCACCCAGCACTGTAAATGAACTTTATTGTTTTTGCGGTCTTTGGTAGTCTTCACGTAATCATTAGGTACTTGTACTTATTGACTTGGAATAAATCGAAAGTAATTGCTCATAACTATTAAAATGATTTATAAAATTATCAGTCACTTTCTTAGAAAGCTTAACATTTTATTCAGCTTAACATTATTGCAACTAATTCCTGATGGACGCAAATATTGCTTTATATGCAAGGGTGCCATTTAATGGAATAGCAAGAAGGTATCATTTTTGAGCTTCTGTTGGAAATTGGTATCGCATATCTTTAATATGCTTGTCACCGTAGAGAGATAATTATATCTACTGTAAATTTATACTGTTAAATTATGTTTTTGAAGATTTCCGATTTAATTTTAAATCAAAAGTAGTTATTTTTAAAGAAAAAAATTATTGCTCTCTTTGTGAACATCAAAGAATCAAAGATAGTTCCAAAGCCCATTTAAAATTATTTTCTTTGCAATTAGTTATTACACTCATGTCCAAAATTATCTTTCCATACCCAAAAAATGATGATATTCAGTAAAATATCGAATCAATGTGATCCGTATTTGCAGGGAATGTGTGAAAACCAAGCCTAATTAGCATTATCCAATCAAAAGTAATCAAACGGTTTGTGATATGCAAATCTAGGCGTTACGTCATCCAAGGGTGAATCAAGCGCTTTGCGCAAACTGAATATTTGAGTGAATTTCTGCAACATAGCGTTTGATTTCAGTGTGTAAGGACTCAAAGCGGTTTGTTATGGCTTCGAAGTATCATTTGGAAAAATCTGTAAAGTGGCGAATTATCGGCCGTTTAGAAGCAGGGCAGTCAATCATGGAAACAGCCACATGTCTGAATATTTCAAGACAGACAGTCTCTAAGCTATGGAAACAGTTTCAAAATGATGGAAGTGTTGTAAGGAGGCCTGGACAAGGTCGGAAACGAATGACAACTGCTTCTGAAGATCGGTATCTGGCATTAACTGCCCGTCGTAACAGAAAGGCTACTGCTCGCCAGTTAAGTTCAGAGCTTGCAGCCGCCACTGGAACTGTTGCATCACGGCAAACAATATACAGAAGGCTTAATGAAAAAGGCCTTTATGCCAGAAAGCCAAGGGTATGTGTTTTACTGTCTTCACAGAAAAAGAGGGATCGCTTTAATTGGTGTAAAGAACATCAAAACTGGACTGAACATCAATGGTCCCATGTTCTCTTTACTGATGAGTCGCGGTTTAGTTTAACTGGTGATTCTAAACGTGTTTACATCTGGAGGGAGTCAGGAACACGAAATGATCCCTCGAACATTGTGGAACGTGACCGTTTCGGTAGTGGAGGTGTGATGGTATGGGGTGGAATAATGATCGATGGACGTACGCCCCTACACGTGTTCAGCAGCGGATCTGTGACAGGCCAGATATATCGGGATGAGGTCTTAGATCCTTATGTAAGACTTTTCAGGGGTGCATATGGACCTGACTTTTTATTTATGGATGATAATGCCCGTCCACATCGAGCAAACCTCGTTGATGAATTCCTTGAAAGTGAAGACATTAAGCGAATACCTTGGCCACCAAACTCTCCTGACCTTAACCCGATAGAGAACTTATGGGACTACCTTGGAAGAGCAATTGCACGTATACATCCTCCTCCTAGAGATGTAAATGCTCTGAAGACGGCATTGCTGGAAGAGTGGAGATTAATTCCCCAAACTGTGGTTAACAACGTTATTTCCAGCCTTAAAACACGTTGTGATATGTGTGTACAAGTCAGGGGAGATCATATTCCATATTAAATTCGTAAGACTTAATTCTTTTTCTGAATCATTCCTTTTTTTCTTAACTCTCTTTGTCACACTTTATTACCATTTTTATTGTTTCATGCTACAATTTTATATCATATGAGGTGATCTTCAATTTTTTCTTTTGCATTTATGTGTCATCATGTTATGTATGATTCCACGAAAATTCATTAAATTATAAGTCATAGTCTCTGAGAAATCCGTGAATTTATGCATGTAAACATAATTTTGGACATGAGTGTATAATCTTTTAGACTATTAGACTGCAGAATAATAAAATGGATTTTTTTGGATGTGCTTAAAAATCTATTGTTATCATAGCAATTAAAATTAAAGTTAAATTATTTTCTCATTGTCTACTGTGTGGTTGCTGAGTGTGTAAACGAAGTTGCAAGTAGGAAGGTTCGCAGCGATCGCTATGCACATACTTCTCTGAATATGAGATAAAAGACATTGGTAACGAACACACGTAGCGCGACTGCAATGTTTCAGGACTGACTACGTAAAAACAGTTTTAAAGAAATCAGTCACTTAGCGTTTCAAATGTATTCTTCGCCTCCTTAACCTTCTACAGACATTAATCCTTGACCTTTTAGTCTACTGGTATACGCTTCTTCTAGCTCCTGTCTTGGTAAGTTCACATAACCTATGAATGTTTTAAAAAAATATTGAATGTTATTGGTAATAATTGCCTTAGATGTTTGTTCAACTATGACTGAGATATAAAAATTAAGCCCTAAATTTCTGCAAAAGCCGTGCATTAAGAACAGATTTTTTGGCATAAAAAGTTAACAAAACAGACACATATAGTGTAAGAAATTGAATCTTCAGAACTATTGTACAAGAAAGATCGTAGAACAATTGAAATTCAACTACGTTAATATCTCCTTATATTGCCCCTTTTAGATCAAAATTCACGCAAAAACCTTTAGCAATAGCCAAAATCTTTTATCTTTACAGATAAATCATTCTTCTGTTGCATTTGTTTTTAAGGACTAAATTTTGCGTTGGAATTACGGAATATTTTAGCCTTCAATGAAGATTTGACTGTCTGTAGCCATGTCAGTAAAGCCTCGATCAATAAGATATGTATTCAATATAATATTATAATATAATTTTAAGTAATAATTAGAAAATACATTACAGAAGCTTTGTATATTACTAAAAGTCTTGTAGCTTTTCTATTTCATGAAACTTCTCGGATTTCATCTGGAAGAACATTAAAAAGGTGAAGCTGTAAGAAATATTTTGCTATGCTTCTCGATAGACATACACCATTCTTGCATTTATAAACGGTCAGCTGCAAATGGCGTAACAGGTGTTGCGCCATATGCTATTTAACTGTTGTATCAATTATTAGCGCGTTATTAAGGAAAATTAGGTCGAGCATTTACTGTGGTCTAGTCTTCATCAGTGAGTCGATTTAGTCTACAGCAGAACTGTTAACGTGTTTACTACAAGATTTCCAAGAGGTAAGTTTCTCCTAATAATTATTAACCATTAGATTCCTTGAGAAATATGCATTTGTAGCTTCATTCTAAATCATTATACGATCGGCTTTCAGAACTATTTTTGAAAATTTAAGAGTCCATTGCGTACTTACAAAATATTATAATATTTCAAGGAATGAAACTGACTGTAATGTAATTCGAAGTTACTGAAACAACATAAAAGTGATATAATTTGAAGAAAGGGCTGGAAATTCTTAGATAAATAAGCATGTAATGGGAAGAATATTCATCAAAGCGCTTGCCTCGTTGGCCGTTTAGTTTAAAGTGCTCTGTTTAACGACATGTAATTGTTAAAAGCGGTTAAGAAGACGCAGCTAATTATTATAAAATGAAAATTCTGAGAAAATAGTAATTCAACTTATTTGGATACCGATGAGCTCAATTACATCAGTATTCGCTTAGCAAAACAAAACAGTCGCTAACTTACCAAACTTTTATGCATAAAATTCCGGAAATTAGGAGCTTTTGTATTATAGTTTGATATCATGGAGTTAAAGTCAACTCTGTTTTTTCTTTTTTTTAATCACACATTGCATTTACATGAAAATGACAGACAAATAATCCGTAATCCCTTAACTATTTATCTTTATGTATATCAAATATTTCCCTCAAAATTAAAATTTTTCAAAATTATTAACATGTTTTAAAAATCGTTTCGTCTTGATAGCGAAATCAAAAGCCACGATCTAGTTTGTCTCAAATCTCCAAAATATCTAGATGGTTTCAAAACATCACAATCCCTCCAGTTGCCTTTACTTGTATAAAAATCTCACTGAGCCATTGTGAAGGTAGATATTAGATTTAGAAGGTAGTATAAATTTCACTGAGCCACTGTGAAGGTTTTTCTACTTTCGCCTTCTAAGTTAAAGCAAAAACAGCAAAGAATTTACTGTTAATCTTTTAGATGGTAATGTGAGAATTCGTGCACTTTTGCAACTCTAAAAATAAGGGACTTGTCATAAACGATAAATTACTTGGCATTTCACAAGATTTAAGCATATCTATGTCAGCATAGATAAAACAAACTCGTATTTCGTCGCAATTTCTATTCTCGATCTTTTTGCGTAAAGTATCAGCCATTTTTCCTGTCATTATTTGTAGCTTTTAATGTGAAGGTAACTTAGAAAATATGTTTAAGTTTCTTTCTTTCTTTTTGGGTTTTGCTAAAATAGTTCACTAAAAATTTTAAATTTTCATCTAGAAAATACAGTAAACATAATTTTGAAGAGATCTGGAAATTTGAAATCTGAAAATGACTAGTAATATTCCTGCAGTGCAAATTTTGCAATATAGATAGTGCTTATTAAATAAAAAAATACTGGTTATGATTTCAAATTACTTTGGAACTTGTTATTTAGTAAAACGTAACACAAACAACTAACAAAGACTTGATTCGACATTGAAAAAAATACAAATTTAAAACACGATAGCGAAATAATACTAAAACTACCAGAAGCTCTAATAATTATAGTTATATATAGAATCCAAAATAAAATAAACTATATGTTTAATATTTATCACATATTCAATTCGGAATAATCACATGCAACAAACTAAATAACAGGAACACAATGGCAAGCTACAAGACATAGGGAAGAAAAATGTGCAAAATCGGAAAATGAAATATTAAATTTATATCTTTTGCTGCATCCTCATCAGTGGGTTGTTCAAACGAAAGAAAAAAGTAAATAAAACAGCCTGTTTCTCAACCGACAAATACATAAAATAAAATTTAAAATCTAACAATAATCTCCAGTAAAAGTAATCTGTGGCTTTATTAGCCAAATCCCTATAGACCGAAATAGGTAGTGCAGAAAACTGCAGAATTACAGCACCAAAAAAGCAGACATATTCAGAAAAAATTGAGAAATAATAGACAAATATAAAATTACTTTAAGTAAATTTAGTCCAAAAACAAAACTTTAAAAATAATAAATAATTCATTATAAAACTAATTATAATAAAAGTATTAAATTTAAAAATAATAAATAATCCAATAATTTGAAAACAAAATCATATGCAAGTTTTTTTATCCAATATTTGATAAACACACCTGTATGCAGATTTTGAAAACATGCAAGCCGAGTTGAAAAATAATAGCATAAATCAGAAACAAGTAATAAATCTTATAAATCTAATAATAATTTACAATTTTAGTGCAGCGAGTCCAAAAACATATGAAACCGAATTAATCCAACACATGAAAAAATAGATGAAATGTCTGAAAATTTGATCTAAAAATATAGAAGTAAAAATAAAATTAAAAACAGAGTAATTGATGTTTAAAATCTGTAACAGAAAAGAAACAAAAGTTTTGGAAAAAATATATATGTACTAGCAGCAAAGCCTAAAATGTAATGAGTAATTAATTTAGATAAACAAAGAATTTTAAAATGATTAAAGTCAATAAAAATAATTAGAAAAACTTCTAGTTTAACATAAAAATGTTTAGTAGTAAAAATGAATAATTTGAAAAAGGAAAAAAAACATCGAATTATTTGGATTAGGTATCCTAAAAAGGTATTAATATGAGTTCAAGTGAGTCCAACGAATGGAATAAGTTGTAGTCTTAAAAAGCAAAGTAATTAAAATATTTAAAGAAAGTAAATGTATACTGAGAGAATTTTTTAAAAAGTAGAAAAATTGAAATTTCTTTGTGAATACAAAATAAATAAATTAAATAATTATGAGGATTGGTGTCTAATAAACTGTGAGCAAAACCTAGCGAATGCAAAACTATAATTTAGAAAATTCGCTATAAATTATAGGTAACCTAAAGGGAAATAAAGGTAAAAGACACTAAAGAAGTTGTCGAATGCTTCAGAATATGGAACTCACTCAATGCTTCAGAATATGGAACTCACTCAAGCTTTTTCTTGAAACTTGGAAGCTGAAGTAGACCCATTTTGTTAATAAAAGAGAGAGAAAAGTATTAGATAGTCTAATAATAAACTAAAACCAATGTTAGAATTTGACAAGAATGCCTAATTCAGCTGTGTTTAGAACATCCAAACAATGCCGCCGTAATGGTTTATATATAGCCCATTATAAAAAAACAGCAGTTTGGTAAGGAAAATAAATTTTTAGATTGACAACTGTATTTTAGACACTTTTTTTGATGAAATTACGTGGAATTTTGTTATCTTTTACTTTTTTATGATTTTGATGTCTATCTTTTGTTACCTTTTTTATGAAGTAGTATGTATACATAGAGAAATTAAGAGCAAATATTTGGACTGCAAAAGAAAGTATCCAAAATTCTCCTTAGTTTCTAATCAAAACAGCAAAGTGAATAAAATTATGTATGTAGTGAGTATTCCCCTCCTTTTTTTGCAAAACAGATATTCAGAAATGCTTTCTATGCTGCAGTGTTATTTCGCAACGCATTTCTTCTTCTCTTCAGTCGTAATTGTAAGCACATTTAGAAGAATTATTATACATTTCCAAATATAAGCCGAGAAGTAAGATTTTGGTGAAAAATTCAGGCAAAATTTAAATCCGTATATAAGCCGATTAAAATCGCCTTATAAATATCTCTTTCTTTCTATGCATTTATATTATCTCTACATATAATAAAACAAAGAGTCTGTGTGTGTGTGTGTCTTTCGTTCGTGTTGCGAGTAAGCTAATAGACCCAGGGCCACGAAATTTGGTACATAGGTGTATCTACACAAGAGCCAGTGCACCTCGAAGCGATTTTTTCGAAATTCGAATTCGAATATTTTTTATTTTATGTTTTGTGACCAAATCGCGTCATTTTGAGACATAATGGGCTACAGGAAAGCGGGATTTCACTCTATACATTTCATTTTTACATCGTCGTGAAGCATAGACACTTAGCTATTTTACGAACTTAAAATAAATTTCGTATTTCAGTAAATCGATTAAATACGAATTTATTTAGGAAGGTGAGCTTAACACCTTTTCAGCGGAATTTTTTCAAAAATAACTTATTTTAAAGAATGGGCTGTTTATTTTCCTTTGATTTTTGGACACGTTGAGCTTTAATCCTTTAGACTCCATTTAAAATAGGAATTTGGGAATAATAATAATATTTTGTATTTTTTAAAAAATTTTTTAAATGAAGCTTCCGAATACACTTCTCGCATCTCAGATATTTTAAAATGTAATTTTGGCAACAATTTTCCTTTCTTATATTGTTGGTGATAGATTTTTGATGAAATTGCATTATTTTGAATAGTTTCATTCTTTTAAAAATTTCGGTTTGGCAACAATTTTTCATCGTATTTCTTATGTTACTGTTTTTAAGAGACTGAAAAGTTTAAGAAATTAAAAAGTTGTTTCTTTTTGCAACGGTAAATTGTTTAATTACTTTATTAGGATAATTAACATTTGTATCCAGGGATATTGCTTATTTCATTGTAATATTATGTTTTAATTATATATAATTTTAATTATAAAAAAGTTTTGCATGATATTTTTTAATCTGTTTAAGTTCTTAATCTGTTTATACCATTTGAGTTCTTAAGATTTTGCAAAGGGAAGTTGGTTAATTTATTTATTAGGATAATTAATATTTGTATTAAGGGATATTGCTTATTTCGTTGTATGCTTTTTATATGTAATGCATTTTTAACTGAATTTTTTTCCGTTGTTGTTTGTTTCTTTTTCGATAAAATTGTTCTGCAGAGTAAAATTCTGTGCAGTTTTCAAATTTAATGGTTGGTGTTCTCTTTAAGCATTTTTCTGGTACACTTAAAAGCCAGACGAAGGCTGGCCGCGCAGCGGCTAATATGTAGTAAAAGGTGAAATTATTTGTTGTCTAACTTAGCTAGATTTATCAGAGGCCAATTTACCTTTAGCTTCTATTCTAAACATAAGGCTAAGAACACTTGGCACTTTGGCAAAGCGTGTGATGAATTTTACTTGGTTACCAGTTGTCAAGGTCAATCAGGGTTGTAGCAATCAAGATAAACAAGGCTAGGCTCTTTCCAACGCTGCTGTCACTTACTTAAAAAAGTGGGAGAAACGAAGGCAAAGGGAGTAGGTCAAGAACTTACTTTTGAGCAGACTTGAAGTCATTAACGCCATATAGAATAAACCTTGTAATATAGTGGTGTCCGCCGAAAACATCGCAGCAAAAACATCGCGGAAAAAACAACGCAAGACGAAAACATCGTGGGAGAAAATAACGCAAAGTGAAAACATCGCAGTCCTAAAACATCGTGGTACAAAATATCGTCGTCGAAAATAAAGCGATTCAAAAACTTCGCACTTTAAAAACATCGTCGTCGAAAATATCGTGGTAAAAAATAAAGCTCCTACAAATCATCGCATGACGATCATATCGCACACAGGCGTTTTTCAGGCTTTAATAATTGTAAATGGATATTCGCATAATGATTTGTGAGCTCAAGATAGAAAGGAGGGTAATTTTTACTTTCATATTTTTATTAACTAATAAATATTTGCTAAAAATGTAAAACGGAAGCTTAAGCATAGAAAATTAATGAAACTTATAGCACTTAATAGAATTTTAAACTGATGTACTTAACTAACAAAGGTCATTAATAAATTATTTTTTTATAAACTTTTACTGGTAATTTTTCGTGAAAAGTATAATCTAAAAAAGGTTAGGAAACGGAAGATAAGTAACTGCATGAGCATATTTATAAAAAATTGGTAAGTTAATTATGAGATTACTTTCTTCACTTTTGCTAATCTGATACTTTTATAGTGAAATTTATTTCTTGCTTTGCTTTTAAAAATTTATTAGTTAATAAAAATACACAGTCCAGTCACATTAATGTGACCACCACGTACTTTCCATGTCAGAGTTAAATAACCAATCACAGAAGGCAGGTGGCAGCACAGTGCAGTTGAGCATATATAAAGGGTGTGTGAGAGCTTCGGAAAACATTTCAATCGTTGGCGTAATGCAGAAACGAAGCGATTTATCCGACTTCCAAAAGGGCATGGTCATTGGCTTTTGGGCCAAGGGTGGAAGCATTTCCGAAACGGCTGAGTTTGTGAACTGTTCGCGTGCCGCCGTGGTAAAAGTGTACCGTGCATGGCAAAATGGGACTGTCCAAAATCAGCGACGTGGCAAATGTGGTGCACCACGGGCCATAGATGACAGAGGCGAACGACGGTTGCGGAGATGCGTTCGGGCAGATAGACGGGCTACCGTTGAGCAACTGACCACCAAAATGAACCAAGGGGCTACCAAAAGTGTCTCCCAAAGTACTATTCAGCGAACATTGCTGCGTCTGGGCCTCCGAAGCAGACGCCTGGTTCGTGCACCTATGCTGACTGCTGTTCATCGACGGCGAAGGCTAGAATTTGCACGCCAGTACAGCAGCTGGACGTCCACTGAGTGGCGACAGGTTGCGTTTTCGGATGAATCGCGTTTTATGCTCCATCGGACAGATGGACGTTGGCGTATAAGGCGTGAAACCTCTGAAAGGAACCACCCTGCAACCATTGCCGGAACGGTCCAAGCTGGAGGCGGGAGCATTATGGTCTGGGGAATGTTTTCCTGGCATTCTCTAGGTTCACTGATCATTGTGGAAGGCACAATGGATCAATACAAGTACGCATCTGTCCTTGCGGACCATGTTCACCCCTACATGCGCATTGTTTTTCCTCAGGATGATGGCATCTTCCAGCAGGACAATGCGAGTGCCATACAGCTGCCAGTGTACGTGCGTGGTTCGAAGAGCACCAGGATGAGTTTACCGTCCTCCCCTGGCCAGCAAACTCACCTGACTTAAACCCAATCGAGCATCTGTGGGACCATCTCGATCGAGTTGTTCGCGCCATGGATCCTCAACCGCGTAATCTAGCGCAGCTGGCCACGGCATTAGAGTCGGCATGGCTCAACATCCCAGAGAACACCTTCAGGGACCTATGTGACTCTTCCTGCACGTCTCGCAGCAGTCCGCTCTGCGAAAGGTGGTTATTCTGGCTTTTGACAGACGGTCACATTAATGTGACTGGACTGTGTATAAAAGTAAAAAACATCCTTCTTTCCATCTTGCGCTTACAAATCATTATGCGAATATACATTTACAATTATTAAAGTCCGAAAAACGCATGTAGGCGATGTTATCGTCATACGATGATTTGTAGGTACTTTATTTTTTACCTCCATATTTTCGACGACGATGTTTTTAAACTGCGAAATTTTTGAACTGCTTTATTTTCGACCGCGATATTTTGTACCACAATGTTTTAGAACTGCGATGTTTTCTCTTTGCTTTATTTTCTCCCACGATGTTTTGTACCATGACGTTTTCGCCTTGCGTTGTTTTCTCCGAGACGTTTTCGTCCGCGATGTTTTTGCTGCAATGTTTTCGGCTGTAATCAATGTAGTAATCTTGGTAGCAACCATTCTCCAGGAATCATAGGATTTTCTTTGTCAGCTGAGTTCTTGCTTTTACGAGTAAAATGTAATTCTTCATGTTTAACATGTAGTAGAAAATGCTGGGATAAAAAGAAACTGTATAATCTGCTAGTGCTAAACAAAAAGTTACGATTTGTGATAAAATAGAATGAAGATGATGGCGGATGACAACATTGTTAACCCTTCTTCGGCTGGGATATTAAGCAATTCTTACTTCTCAAATATGAGCGATATCTGTCAGTTGTACATTTGTAATGCGAATTGTGTTCGTTTGCGTCTAGTTCTGTGTGTAATTGGAATGTGAGCTGAATTCCTTCATGACCATCAAATGTTTAAGAGTGAATGGAGGACGATGATTTTCATGTGCAGCAAAGGGACATACCCGAAGATTTCTATAAAATTCCTAATCGAATAGCAGAGTTAAGAATTTTGATTAATTGATATGAGGATTAAAAATAATTAACTTTAATACAGGGTGTTTATAAAGTCCCGGACCCATTTTGATGTTTAATAACTCATAAAATAATGAAGTTATAAACAAACTTATGGCATTTATTGATGGAATATTTTATATATTTTCCTTTTCAGGTTTGAATATCTTTACTTTTGTAAATATCGTCTACGCGTGTGGTTAATTTCAGATAATTTCATTTTCTAGTCTAAATATCTGTACTTTTTTAAATATCGTCTGCTTATTAATTGCATTTTTTCTCTTTTGTTTTTGGCAACTATTGCAATGTTATGGGCGCATATGGGGATCTGAAAACCCCCATGAATACCGTGAGGCACAAAGGGTTCCCCAAAGGTTAATGTGTGGTGTGGACTAATGCACGACCTTTCTTTTTTACAGAAAAGACGGTCTCATCAGTCGTATACTTAGACATGTTGCAAAACTTCGTATTTCCACAACTAGAAGAGCTTCAGCCACATGAGTTTTTGCAACAAGATGGTGCACCACCTCATTGGGGTACCATCGTTCGTAGTTTTTTGAATGACCATTTTACAGAAATATGCATTGGGCGAGGAGGTCCAATTCCTTGGCCAACCAGATCACCTGATATAACGCCGCTGGACTTTTTCCTTTGGGGATTTGTAAAGAACAACGTTTACAGGAGGAGAGTGTCGAACATTGATGACCTAAAAGCCAGAATTGCAACCGCAATAGCCTCTGTGGATACCGACATGTTCGGCGGTACCTGACGTAAAATTGAATATCGACTTGATATTCTCCGTGCGACGAAGGGGGCAAGAAGGGGGGCACACGTGGAAGTTCATTGACAAGGGTCATGAAACATTTTGAGTCTATCTAACCATTTATGTTATTAATTTTAATTTATCTTTATTATTTTATGAGTTATTAAACATCAAAATGGGTCCGAGACTTTATAAACACCCTGTATTTGTTGTAAAGATAGATACAGTAAATATTATAGTCCTTCATAATAAATTTCCAATGTTATGTGAACAAAGGAGGGCTGCGATCAAAACAAGCCTTTTACGTCTGATAAGAATTGAATGGAAGCCGAAATTCCATTGATGGAACGGTAATGCAATTCCTCACGAGTGTGCTCTTGCTTAGAAAAGACAATCCCCCAGATCTTTGAAATTCTGACTGAAGAAGCACGTTACTTATGCGAAGCAAAACGAAGTAGAAAGGTCTTCGATTTCTTCCCAGTTTCAGAATAGACCATAATTCTCGTCTCCTATATGGAAATATACGGTAATCTTTTTCGAAGAAAAGTATCTGGCTTCGATGTTATGGAATTTATCCGAAGCAAAATAATCTTCTAATTAGGAAATACCAAACTTTAACTTTCAAAGGAAAATTTCAAAGGAAAAAAGTTCCTAGAAATGTATTCTGCTGCCGATCATTCAGAAATAGGAATTGAGGTCGGAATAAAAAAAAAGAATACTTCCCCTAATTATCGGAAAATAAAGACTCTATCTAGGAGCCAAGGGAAAGAAAAATTCTTGAAAGACGAAATCTTACGAAAAAGTAAAGCTCAAGTATTTAGGACGAAGGTTTTTTTGTTATGGTAAATTTATGCTCAAAAATGGTAACAGACAAGAAATCTGCCGTTGGGTAGACCTATGCTAGAAGTTAAAAGTTAAAAAGTATATGAATGGGAAAAGCATGGAGCTAACGTTTTTAAAAATTATTTTTTGACATTTTTTAAGCTGATTTTAGGGAATATTTAAAACATTTCATTTTATGATAGCTGGAGTAGCTTTGTCAGTCTTTGAAATTGGAAATCGACAGTTCTCTGCAAATGTAGTTGGAGATTTTGGTATCAGAATCGTGTGGCTTAATGTTAGGAACAAAAGTTCGATTAATACAGAAATTGTGCAAATTATAATATCCAGAAGTAGAACATAGTCATTAATAATCCGGAAGGAAGTCAAGAAATATGAAAGATATTTATCACATGGGCGGGTAAAAATCCGGTGTACTTTTTTGTTTTTAAATATTTTGTCAGATGCATATATATAGTTTTAAATAATTCTCAAATCCTCATTCAAATTATTTGCAGTAAAAACATAAATTTTAAAGTATCCAAGGAATTTTTTTCTTTCTTACTGCTCGCATTCGTGGAGTTACCAGAAGCACACCAAGCTAGGGATTGTAAGATTCGAAGTTCGAATCCCGACAAGGTGTCTTTTGCTTCGAAATGAACACAATGACTACACTGGAATTTTGATATGAAAAACGTCAAAGGAAAATGACATTCGTAGATCTTACTTTGCATTTACCAAATTTAGTTGTCTGTTTGCCAAATACTAAATTAACGATTTTTCAACTATAATTAATTAATATGATGCCTAAAATTAAATGCGCACTTTAGAATTCAGATTACTTTTTCCCTTGAAAGAATAAGTAAGTTGTAGACACATTAGGTATTTTGAAGCAGGAAACAGGAAAAATCAGCAATGCCCTTGCCAGGTTCGAACCATGGGCCTCTCGAATACGCGCCGAGCATTCTGACCACTACATCACGAAGCTATGCTAAGAAGGCGGGAGAAATACCTTATATACCCCCCTTTGAAGGGGCGACTGGGGATTAGAGGACAGAATCTCCAAATCCCGGTGGTGGAGAAGGATCATCCACCACCTTTTTTAGTTCGGGCGCCACTGTACAGACATTAGGTTATTTTGAAGCAGGGAACATGAAAAATGAGCAGTGCCCTCGCCGGGACTCGTCCCACGGACTTCTCGAATACGCGTCGAGCGTGCTGACCACTACACCACGAAGGTATGCTAAGAAGGCGGGAGAAATACCTTATAAGGTAATTGGCTAATATTTTCTTGAGAACATTGTTGGATGTTTGCTTTCTGCAATTTCAGGCAAAATTCAATCCTTGATTACCTATTGGTTTGTTGTGACTTATCTCACTTGTCTGACAGTAACATCAGAACAAGCCCACGAAATTCATCGTGGCAAGTACTGCAGGATTGCGCCTGTCGCTGGCAAGAGCCCTGAGCACCATACAGGTAACAGTACGACTTCTCTCAGTTCCGCAAACAATTTTGATGGACAACAACCCGGGAGGGTGGGTCCAAGGGTTTTCCACCAATCTCGATCAATCACTCAATGTCATCAACCTCTCGAAATGACTTTCGACTAGCCACATATTTAGAGTGCCTCCATGCCTCACAGAGACTATACATTTACAAACATCCATGCCTTCTGCTGGATTCGGACCAGCGCCCTTCGGCGTCGCGGTAGGCCCTACGTCAGTTAGCGTCGCTAACCACTATCCCGTCTGGGCGGCTCGAGTATCTTAACGTTTTCACTGCGGAATGTATATTGTGTCCGTAGAAGGCCTTATCAGGCATTTATTTTCGTAACCGTTGTTTGTGGCCATTCACTTCTAATTATAAAAATATCTTAAATGATACAAATATTCATGTATTGCCATTTTTGATTGTAAAATACGTTATTTTGTAAAAACTATGATATATAAATGTTTAGGCGCTTCTCCGCAATCTGCGTTAATACGTAAGCAATAAAATACAAGAAGTGTGAGACCCTTGCGATAAAAATTAACCAAGATATTTAATTTAAAAGCTGAAAATAATATTTGACGGCCGTATAGAAATTGAAAAATGGAATGCTTGTGTCGATTTATAATTGAAAATAAGATATCGGATTTGAAAAAGGTTTCATTTGTTAAAAGATAAAAAGTGATGAGTATTTCTATGCAATATAGATCAATATATTTTTTTTTTTGCCAAGAAAGAAATCTTATTCCTTGAACTTTATAAAATTTGCATTTTATAAAATAAAGGCAGACTTACCGTTGCGGTTGACGATAATTATACCAACTACTATCATATATCCAGCTCGTAACAATATTCGCGTAAACTAAAAATAAAAAATATGTCTAATTCGACGATTTTTTTTTTGAAGATCATTAGATTAGGATTCTTAAGTATAAAACTTGATAAGAATATTAATAACGTAATTTAGTTTTCGAAAACTTATAAACTATTTCTGTGAAATTTCTTCGAAATAAATATTAAAGATCATTATATACTAGTAAATCACTAAAGAATATCATCGAATAGCATTTAAGGAAAGAATAAACACACTCGACCTATTCCAATTTATTTATTAACCAATGTCTCAAGGCAAACTGAAAACAACGCTAAATCCGTGAGTTTGGAAATGCTAAATATCACTTTCAGCTTTCGACGTACAAAAGTCTTTTTTTTGCGCTTTATTTTCTATATGAGCATGAAATTTCTGTGCATAAGTATAGGAACTGGGAACCGTATAAAAAGTTGGATTTCCTATTTTGCGCAAATTTAATTGTTTTTTAAATTAAAGAATACTAAAGTTTTTGCATATTTGCGCCGTTTAAAACATTTTTGCAAGAGGAAGTAAACGTCTGCAATCAAGGTTTACGAAAATAAAAGCCGAATATTGACTTTCACGAACATCGAGGTGTATTTTTTTGGGGCAAGAGATTTTGTATCGAATAAGATTTTATATTATTTATCATTTCCAATGAACTATAATGTAACTAAAATTTCTAATTATTATGTGAACTTTTATCGACTGATTATACGCTATGCAGGATTCGTAAACTTATGAAAAAGCGAACAAGTATTTTATAGAACTAGCAAGTCATTGTTTAGTGAATCAGTTACGGGTAATTACGGAATTTTAAATTACGATTTGAAAGGATTATTGACATTAGAATTAAGATTTACATTTAGAGCACATTGAAGTAAATTTTTCGTTAATCCACAGCTGACCATGTCTGATAAAATTGAGTAAAATACTGACTCATCTTTTACAATGTTATTTCAAAGCCGTAAATTTCAGAAAGAGCCGTGTTGGGAGTTCTTAGATTGCAGCCACAGGCAACAGCGGCGTGATTAAGAGTCTTTGATGTGAACTCGAAGAATCATTTTTCATGTTTTGCAATAAAGTTCGACAGCCGTTCTGCAGGGTAACTGCTTGGAATACGATTTTCACGTTTAATGGATTCTTTAACTTGAAGTTAATGCATATATTTTAAAATAACAGGCTCGGAAAAATTAATTAAAGCGAAATTGGTTTTTTGGATATCTCATCTATAAGAAAAAACGTCTCGTCCATTTCTTAAATACGAAGGAAATGGTACAAGATTATAATTTTGATCTGCATCATTTGTTATTCGTTTTTAATTGTTACTAAATAAGTTCTTTTAAGGACTGTAGATTAATGTAACTGAGTTTATAATATATTTTCTCCTTCCTTTCGTCATTTCTTCGTAGTGTAACTTCGTAGTATATTGGAAGCCCACTCGACGCGTATTCGAGAGGTCCAGGGTTCGAGTCCCAGCGAGAGCACTGCACATGTTTTACGTTTGCTGCTTCAAAATAACCTAATGACTCGACAGTGGCACCCGAACTAAAACAGACGGTGGACGATAATTTGCCATCCCCAGGATTTCGTGATTGGGTTCCTTAACCCCCAGTTTTCCTTTAAAAGGGGGAGCGTATAAGATATTTTCTCCCACCTTCCAGCATGCCTTCGAGGTGTAACGGTAGCACAATCTAAGTGTATTCGATAGGTCTAGGATTTCAGTCCCAGCGAGGGCACTGTACATTTTTCACGTCTTCCGCTTCAAAATAACCTAGTGACAAGCTAATGGTCGTATTTTATATATGTCTTTTCCTTAGCCAAGTAAATATGATAGAAATAAATAGATAAATTTACAGGACTAAGCTGAGTCAAAGATTTTGAATTTCCCAATGACACTGCTTTAAAATCATGAGCAGTAAATGAAATTTTCTGAAATTTGATTGGTATAAGGAAATTTTGTTTCTTGAGAAGTGAAAGACGCTAGAGAAGCACCACTTGAATGACGTCTTTTCTTGATGCTAAATATTATAAAATCAAAGTACATATATTAACTTAAAGCATAATTTGATTTTTTATAAATAAACACATCATCCTACGTTGAAACTGCTCAATGTAATGCAATGTTGTAAAGAAGATTGACCTTTACTTCGAAGGTCAATTAAAGGTCAACTGTTGAGGTTTTACAAATAGTTGAAGAAAAGTACATTTCTTTAACAATGGAAGTTAAATATTTCTTCAAAAATTTGTGTCTTATATGCATTAACTTGCACCTACTCTATCTATATGAAGTATTTAGCTTAAAAATATGGCTACATATTTTTTGTGGAGAAAAGAACAAAAATAAAATCTTTGTCATTCCCCAGTTTCAGAAACACTGTTAATAAAATAGCTTAGGTAGCCGAAATAGCCGTACAATAGCACAATAGTACAATAGCGTAGGTAAAATTAATAGCCGTACAATAGCTTCTTTGTTATGCATAAATAACAGCATTGTAATCGTTTATGTTCCCTAAATTCACTTGCATAAAAATAAAAGAAAGAAGTAAAATCATAACTGGGCTGATGATAAGTGAAGACAGTCAGAAATTTGCTTTTCTAGTTGAATCTCAAGATGTAAAAAGGGGCTATGTGACAAATGTCATACTTTACAGGAGCAACAAAAAACTATCGCATTCTTCACAAGAAGATCAGAAGACGTTTAAAAAACTCTGAATTTCATCATCCTAGTTATATAGATCTCATAATTAGCCCAAAGGGCGTTAGCCCAGTTAATTTCGTTTTGGAGTTTTGCGTTGGTTCGCTATAAATGTCGGTTCACTTTTCAAACTGTTGCCACCATATGTTACAGCCTTGTATTATATTTAAAAAAATTAAATAATGAAGAATCTGCATAAATATATATGTGTTTCTCGCACTGTGATAAAACGACGGCACCTAGAGCCAATAACATACGTTTCAATCCGAATATGGGCATCTGGAAGCCCAAATTTGGAATTTGTTTTATTACCTATTTCTTATTTTGTAAAACTTTAAAGAATTTTTTATTAACAAATTCAACGATTTCAAAGCTAGCAATGGCAACACCGTACGAAAAAAGAACATTTTTATCTCCAGCGCGCGAGGTTGTGTATCGGAAATTCTAAAAATATGCTCATTTAAAAATTATTTTGCGATATTGCTGTTGAACTAAATTTTATGGTTTAAGTGGGAAGAACATGATATTTAATAAATAAAGTAACTCACACAACATTAAAAAAACTCTCCTTTGTGCGTAATATAAAATTTGAAAGCTTAGAGATTTTTCTTTCTTCCTTTCTTTTTTTTATTATTATTGACTTCTAACATTGTTGTGAGGAATGGAATAGTTTATTGTTGCTTGTGTAAAATTTGAGTTTTGTCTCATAGCCCCGTTTTACACTTCCTTTTTAGTTAGATTAAAGTATTTTTCTGTATGTTAACTTCACACTTCACTTCTGTATGCTAGGACTACACAGTTAATCACTGTTAAATCTCGAAATCTCGAAGGAAAAATCTGGAAATGCATTATTTTCAGTTTTTAAAATGCATGCTTATTTTCATTCTTTTATTCATTACAGGTTCTTAACTTCTTCTAACGTATTATGTCTTCAATATATGTTTGGTCAGATTAATTTTCATAAAAACGCGGAAAACATTTCGACACATACCATTTTGAATAATAACATTATTCTTGAAATCATTTTGAAATCATTGAATAAATTTCAAAATTACCTTTTTGAACTTTAAAAAATAAATTCAGAAAAGTAATTTTTAAATTTATTTCACAATTAGCTGCCCAAACCATTTAAATCCGCAATTCAGAGGGGGAATAAGGAAAGTATTATTTTCATTACAATTATTACTCTCCACCCACGGGGCATGTAAAACAATGCCTTATGGCTGAAGTTAAAAAACAGCATGATGAGAAAAAACACAGATAATTTATCCATAAACTATATTTCAATAAGATTAATTGCAAGTTAATTGTAAAATGAGCATATCAGAGCATTGCATATTTCATCGTTTTGCTTACAAGCGTTAAGCGTGTTTATTTCGAGGAAAATATTTTACGTGGATTAATCCGATTCAAAATAGTAGCTGCACTTCTTTTGATCAGGTAAGAGAGATCTCTTGGGAGGATCCATTGCTCTAAAAGAAATTTTTTAAAAACAAAGAATTGTATGTTAGTAAACCAGCTATTTTGATTCTGGTCGTTACTGTAATTTATCCTTTCCGTATTTCCTTACTAGACTGCAAGTTAGTTGTTTGAGTATTTAACCCATTCCGTGCTTTAACGAGTCTGGCTCGTGATGAAGATTTTGCCCCAAACATAAACGTCACGAGCCAGACTCGTGAAAAAAAGCTGGGCCAAACATAAACATCACGAGCCGGAATCGTGAACATTAACATCGTAATTTCACGGTCGTAATCGAACGTTAGTGCCTATACACAAGAGTTGGTTTCGATTCTCATAATTGCTATTACAAAGCAGTTTAGTTAGTAATTTAATAAACCCCTGTGAAATGCAAAATACAAAAGATTTAAGCAGTTTATTAAAGTTTACTTCCATTAAGGATTAAAGTTTACTTACTTGAAGTGTTGTTTATTTATGAAATATAATACTAAACTGTTATTTATTACAAAATGTAATATATTTGTAATATCTACGAAAGGCAGAAGGATTAAAGTTTACTTCCACGCCAGCAGGATCGATCACTGAAAACTGATTATAACACAGGCATTTACATTTCGGCTCTTGTTGTGACTGATCTCAAGCATCAGTCTGGCTTCTTTACCATGCGTTGACCCATAACACTTCAGCCCAAATTTAGTCGAGGTAAATCGCACGGAAAGGCGTTAAATTGAGGTGTTCGTATCTTGAAAGAGAGTATGTATGTTTCAGGCATTGCGCACTATGTAGTTAGATTCTGCCAGCTCTAGTTAAATGTACGTAATTATTCAGCTTTACGGATTCTCGCCGCAGATATTTTAATCTGACACGCAGATGAATTATTGAGCCAACTTCTAGCTTATTACTTAATTGTGCACTCTTAGGTTATTGATTTGAATTGACTGTTCTAATTTTATTTGCACTTTTTACAAGTTATGGTTATCGAATCACAAAGTCGTGCCAATAATGTTGCGAGAGAGCAGTACATGAAAAATGTACAATGCCCTCGCCGGGGTCCAAACCCTGGACCTCTCGAATACGCGCCGAGTGTGCTACCGTTGCACCACGAAGGCATGTAGAAAGGAGAAGAAAATACCTTGTATACTACCCTTTTTAAAGGGCAACTACCATTGCACAACGAAGGCATGCAGAAAGAAGGAAGAAAGTACTTAATGTTCAAAGTTCTATTTATAAAAGATTAGTTTGAAACCTTAGAAAGACTTCATTGTTTTATCTCAGACATGGCAATAACTCTCGTCATGTCTTTTAGGGTTTTAGGACAGTAGTGTGAAAGTGACAGTTCACGGGCAGGAGGCGGTGCGCGGTGCAAGTCGGGAGGCGGTGCAAGTTGGGAGGCGGATTGACACGGTGCAAGTTGGGAGGCGGATTGAGGTGGTACAAGTCAGGAGGCGCAGTTTGATTTAGTTGATAAGGTGTCGTCACACTTTGATAAGAGATTATCTTTTGTGGATTTTCCAGCGGTAATTTCTAATTTTAGGATTTTTTTTCCTTTGTATTTTTCTTCGTCTTTACTAGGCATATAATGGTTATTTCCTATGTTCTCTAAACGCCTGGAATTTAATGACTGGCAGGTAGATGTAAATTTTTTAATTTTTGCGCTATATTTCAAGAATTATAATGTCCTATGCACTCTTAGTTTTAACGTATGTATTTTTTATTGCATCAGAGCATATTCATTTTCCTTTATCTTAATTACATTACTCATTTTACACAGGACGTTCTTCATATCTTTTAACCATATACTCGTAATTTTATTTCACTTATTAAATTTTAGGAGTGTAATTATTCAGATATACATTTTAATTTATCATATGATTTTAATTTTACATCCAATTTTAACTTTTTTCCTTCTTCCTAACCTTCGTAATGTTTAATGTACTACAATTTATAACTTATTTGCTATATTTTACAAACGTAATTATTGAAATATATGTTTCTATTTATTATATCATTTAATTTTATATATAATTTCAATCTTTTTTTCATACTTTCTAACATTTGCGATCTTCAACATATTATATATTTTAACCTATTTCTGATATTTTCTGATCGTTTACATGACCTTCACTTAATTTAGATGTAAATTTTTAATTTATTTCGTAAATCTTAAGCTTATTTATCATATTATCACACTATACACACTGACTTTTATTTAATTTTAGATGTAATCTTTTAACCTTCTTTCCTATTTTTAATGTTTTTACTTCCCAACATACTCTAAAGTTTAACTAATTTGCTATATTTTCGCATAATATACATTCCATTTGTAACTACTTTCATACATTTTAACTTTCATAATTTCCAGTATAGTCCTAACTTTAACATAATTCGTATATTTTCCTATCATGTACCTAACTTTTATATAATTTTACATGTAAATTTTAACTTCTTTTCTATTTTTCGACGTTTTTAGTTCCCAACATACTCTGAATTTTAACTAATTTGCTATATTTTCACACTATGTACACGACTTTCATTTAATTTTTAACTACTTTGTACATGACTTTCATATAATTTTTAACTACTTTCATACGTTTTAACCTTAGTAATTTCAAACAGGCTCTTAAGGTTAGCTTAATTCCTCTGTTTTTTATCATATATATGGACTTTATTTAATTTTAGATGCTATTTTTTACTTACATCTTATGTAACTCGTACATTTCAAACCTTCGTAATTTTTAAAGTACTCTAATTTTGAACTTGTTTATTATATTTTCTTACCATATACATGAACTTTAATTATTTTAGATGTAATTTTTATACTTTTCTGACACTTTGTTTCTTTCTAGTTCCCAACATACTCTAAATTTTAACCCATTTTTATAATTTTCGGTTGTAATCACGCTTTTGATTTTACTATTTCAGCTAAATATACACGTTTAAATGTCTTAAATATAGAGATAGTTTTCAATTAAACATTTTATTTTACAACCTTTAACTGCTATTTGTACCCAATTCATTGAATAGCCTTTACTTACTCTATATTTTATAGTACTGTTTTAATTTGCCAACTGTACAATTTCTTGTTTTATAGCAGTCTTACCATGACTGATTCTAATATTTTTCTTCATTCGCATTTTCAGACTTTAACCTTTCCTGAGTATTCATGTATTTCCTTAAAGTTTTTACATCATTTATATCTGAATACATGCATTTAAGCTCTTCAGTATTACCAATGTTCAGTTTTGAACCTAGATTGCTATTAAGCTAACTTGATAGATTGCGAATTTTTAGAATGAATTCCCAATTTTCATCTATAATTTCAGAACCTTTTTCACTGCTTCATATATACATACAGAAATCTTTCATATTGTTTTAGACGTTTCATACCTTTTAATTCGGTATGTTTTTGCTAATTCATTGCATCCTACATCACTTTAAATGCCCCGACTATGCTAAATTTATCACCTTTTTTCTGCACCAAGTACGAGTATTTCTGCCTTCATAGACAACTTTCAAGTAAAATTAGCGAAATGTCAGTTTTCATTAATTTATTTACCAAGTTATTTTCTTATGAAAGAAATCTTATGAAACACCTGCCATACTTTTACACATCATATATCCTTACCAATATACATATAGTTACGCAAGGAACCAAAGAAAGAAACAGTAAGAGACACTTTACCCAAGTCTCCGCTATATTTCTGAATATTTTTACCTCCATCTGCCCCGAATACAGAAATTTCTTCATAAAATTCTCATCATGTAAGTTAACTATTCTTTACTAAGACACATTTAATGAGGAATAATCCCCTTTCAATGCAAAATTACACCCAAATAATTATAATATTTTCTTATATTTGTACGTATATGTTCGCATTATAGGAACTTTCTATGCATTTTTGAGAAATGTAATTTAATTATTGTTGCTAAATATTGCTGTTTTCCAAGAGAAAAACTCCAAAGGCTATCTAAATCATCCAACTTTTCCTGCATTATTTCCTCAGTACAGAATAACTATCTTAGAACTATTTTCCTAATTTTAAGAACTTAATACAAAATAAGCATGCTCCACTGTAGATTATTTACTATTTTATCCAAAATGAAGATAGAAACTTTACCAAATTTAAGCTTTTTTTTCCCAGAATTCCAACAAAGAACAACTTATTTACCTAAAAATGAGTCTTAGGATATTCTTATCGGCTTCAGATTTGCTATCAGTCGGAAAAACCTGATGTTCACTTTATCTAGCCTTGTCACTATACACATAAGAACCACGAATCATTGTGAAGTACAATCAACATTTTAGATACAGTCAATATTGATTCAACTAACTTTAATTAAATTTAAATTAGAAATTTTAAAAGATAAGCGGATTTATGATACATATTATTAGATTAGTCACAAGCATTATTAGTGGAAAATACAATTAAATACCCAAGACCCACATGCCCACTAAGAACAATACGAAAAGTAAAACTTTATGCATATTTCCACGAAATGTGAAATCTTGTATTTTAGTATAAAACCTGACTAACAAATTATTTCCAATAAGCAGTATACGGATAAAAAGAGTATTCTTATGATACCTTATTAAGACTTAAGCAGTAAGAGAAAGGTAAAGAGATATTCATTAAAACATAATATGAAACAGTTGACAGCTAAATAACGATACATTTCAATATAAATAAAACATTTTTTATTAAAATACATACTTACTAAAATAATTTTTTCTCACAAATTTTCTATTCTATCACGTAAAGTTGACAACGAAATATTCTTTAAAAAGTCATCGCTGTCATAAATACAACAGCATGTGTCTACATACAGTTTTTGAGCAAGTCTTTTAAAGTTCATTGACAACATAGCTTTGTCAGTATAATTCATAGCTTTTTCCCGAGTCGTCTCCATTATACAGGGGTGGCGGCGCTGACTTGGATGATCGACTGCACATCCCTCACAGATAAATACCTCGTTGAGACTGGTTAAGTACTCCTCGTAAATAATATTATTAACTTTCTGCATGCATTGCTCACTAGTTAAATGTTCCAGCTGCTGGCATTTTGATCGCCGTTTTCGTATCTCATCCGGTAACACATTTTGAAATAGAGCAGTTTGGATAGTCTGTGTTACTTCACTGTATAAATCTAAAAGTTTATCGGTCTGATATGACTCTAATTCAAAACAATCTGCTACGAGACGGAAACCACCGCAGGAGCTTTTAAAAATTCGTTGAAGAACACATTGCGCGTTTGTACAAAACACCGCCAACTGATTATTGGCTATGAAGGATGCTTCCGAATACTTGAAATTAAAGTTTGATAATTTTTTCATAAAATCATACCACGTCGCAGGAGTCATACTCACACCCTCAAGGGAAGATCCACAGTTGAAATTATTCTTTTCTGCAGAGTTCTGTATATGAATTCGAACGTTATTATTCCTGCTCACAACGATGGAAAGACGACACATCCGTTCTAATGACCAATAATTGATCACTTCATCATAATTTCGTGATGACTGGTAATGCCGACTCAACCAATCGTCCTGAGGTATCTCGAGTATCTCATTATCTTCTAAACGTGATTTCTTATGCAGAAAAGTCCTTTTATTCATATACGGTTTGGGGGTTATATCGTCATAATAACCGAAGTCCATTTCATCAGAAGAACGCTTCACCTGTGGAGATATAAGTTTTCTAAACGTCAAACTTATTCGAATAGTCTTCACTTCGGGCTGGGATGGAATACCGTGTTTCCAGATTACATTAGTGGGGGGTTTCATCACTAGAAGCGATCCATGTTCAAGACTCAGAATGTGAGTCATATAATTCTCTCTTGTAAAATGCATCACTCGCGTCGCACCGTAACTCAGTGTGGGAATGCAGTAGGAAGGGTCCAGAGAGCTTTCATCGTCTCTGTGCGCGGATATCTTGGCATCTCCGGTAGGGTATTTATTGAGTAGAACGTAATTATATTTTTCGTGGGTGAGTGCTTCCACTTCACTTTTAATTTGCTGCAGCATAGGAGTCCAGGGCTGGGCGGCAATTGATGTCCCCGAAAAACTGTAGGTGAGTCCATCTTCATCCCCGAAGGCGCAACAAAGTCGAGCTGGAATATGTTGACGGCCGTAAATATTCAGTTTCACGGGTTGGAAAGGATAGGTGCACAGTTCCGCAAATATAGAATCAGCTTTTTCTTTGTCATGAAAATCTTTAAAATAGGACAGTATTAACTGATCATCAAATATTTCGGTCATCATGAGTATTATAAGAGTTAAGAATAACTGCTTCGAAGTACAATCCTCCAAGATTTGCAATGAAATGAGAAATATAGTGAGATAGGATATTTCTAAACAACTTATTTATATAGTCATTTACTGATAAGAAAGGACCATTTGATTCACTATCCTGCTATGATTTCATTCTTTTAATCGATAATCACGTTATTTATTCCGATAACCTCATGTTTTCCAGGAAGATGCCAATCACACTGAATCATTATAGAATAAACAGATGGGATACTTCTTATCACTGATGATACAAATGTATTGTGTTTTGCCAAATACCAGTATGCTTCTTGTAAATCGCTGAGTTTTTTAACAAAAAATTCATTAAATTTTTATAAAATATAAAATAAATCAAAAATAAATTCAAAATATTTTCTTTGAGGTGCATGTGTAACCAGTCAGTTACTGTTGATAAATTTGTGTCAGCATCCACTACCAAAATACAAGATCTGTTATGAATTTTGTTTAAAAAATAAGAAAAACTTTTTACTTTTTCTTGCTTTACAGCCATTGTGTTTTCAACTAAACCTAGCTACGTAATACAGAAGAAATTCTTAAAGACATCTTCATTATCTTTTTTATCGTACAATCTGGCACCATTTTTTATGTGTTTGATATCTGTTTCTCATGCAAATACAGTGAATTAATACTTTCTTAACATTTTAATGCAAGGAAATTATGCAAACTACACATACATACACTTTTAAAAATGCAGCTGAAGTCTAACAAATATGAGAATTCAAAGTTTTTTTTTTCCCACTAGTGGAACCCTTGGCATCATCTAATGAGGGAAAGAACACTTAAAACTGAATTCCTAATGGTGCATGTTCAGGTGGAGGACTATGTGTGTGCAAAATTTGGTGGAGGACTATGTATGTGGAAAATTTGGTGGAGGACTATGTGTGTGCAAAATTTCTTCCTGGTTGTGGGGAACATACATACATATCTTTATTATGTGTATGTATGTGTACATATGATGAAGTATCCCATCTGACACGCAGATGAATTATTGAACCAACTTCTAGCTTATTACTTAATTGTTCACTCTTGGGTTATTGATTTGAATTGACTGTTCTAATTTTATTTGCACTTTTTACAAGTTATGGTTATCGAATCACAAAGTCGTGCCAATAATGTTGCGACGGAGCAGTACATGAAAAGTGTACAATGCCCTCGCCGGGGTCCAAACCCTGGACCTCTCGAATACGCGCCGAGTGTGCTACCGTTGCACCATGAAGGCATGTAGAAAGGAGAAGAAAATACCTTGTATACTACCCTTTTTAAAGGGCAACTACCGTTGCACAACGAAGGCGTGCAGAAAGAAGGAAGAAAGTACTTAATGTTCAAAGTTCTATTTATAAAAGATTAATTTGAAACCTTAGAAAGACTTCATTGTTTTATCTCAGACATGGCAATAACTCTCGTCATGTCTTTTAGGGTTTTAGGACTAAAGTAGTAGTACTTTATCAAGTTTAACTCAAGTTACCATCAAGTTAAATCATTGGTCTAATTTTTTCAGAATTGTTCATCACAGCAGTTTTTCATGGCGTCAAGCATTAGGTCGCATTTCTTAGAGCAAGCACAGAAATCTTTTAATTCTTCGGGCAAACTATTTTTGAGAAAAAACAACTTAGATATGCAATTCTTATTAGATGGCCACAAAGCTCAACAATAAGAGATTTTATTAATGGGAATATCTTGTATGTGACTGTTTGTTCACGGTAGCTTTCTAACTAAAACCAGACTCCCTTGGGCAAAAGTGGTGAGGTTTATTCTGGGGTAATTACAAATTATTTGAATAAATCTGAATAATTATTTGCTTTTATTCACCTAATCCGTTTTAAATGAAGTTCAAGAAAAATATGGCACTTTTTTTACACCAAGATATATTCTTAAGTGCCATTACAGTAATTAGAATTTTGTAAAGAAACCTGAAAGCATTGTATTTGTTTTACTTGATTTCTTCTTCCATGTACTTGAATGCAAATTATTTTTGACTTTCTAGTATTAAATCCAAAAGTACCAGTCAGGGATTACACTTCATTAGACACAATTTAAATAAGATTGGTTTATATATTATTATACCGTGAAAAATGCATAATCCATTGTCCTCTTCAAAAAATTTGCATTCAATAAAAATAAAAATACAAAATACGTTTTATTACTTTATTATTCATGCGCATGTACTTGTTACGTTTCAGATAGGAAATCCTTCCGATGACAATTTTGAATTTATTCAGTTAGCTGATGAAAAAGTATAACTCCAGATCAGATAGCATAAAAAAGTGAAAAATAATTAAATTCAGAAGTTCGTAGTTATTCATTTCAGAAATGCCCTGATTATTTTCATTTCGTTCAACTTAAAAAAAATTGTAAATCTGTAATCTGATCTTTAAATATCTATAACATAGGCTGTTTTCTTTCATCACAGAATAAGCACACAAAAATGTCCTCAAATGCACTTTTTTATAAAAAAAAAGTGTTTTTGAATGCAGTTTGTGAAAATGGCATTCTTTCAAATAAATATTAAAGACAATCCATGTAAAACCATTAAATCAGATAACAGGAATTTGATATGAATCAAATGAGATACTAAACTCTTAAAAGATAGGTTCAATACACAGTCTCCAAGATAGCAGAAGAAATGCTCTCAATTGCCACTGTCGTCACAAAAAGTCATGTACTTTCAGATGATAATAAGACAATGAACGACTAGCATTAATCTAAATCCTAAATGATAGTAAGAGTTTGGAATAATTAGTTATTTAATATATAATATTTAATCTTTTAATAAAGTAAATCCATAAATAAACTTTTGATAAACTGAAAATGAGAAGGAAAATGGCAGTTTTCTTTTAAAGAAATGCATATTATTTGCATTGCGTTATACCGTACAATCCTACAATTGAATTGACTGGTATGTTACAAGCTAATTCAGATTTGTCATACGAGGTTTTGGTGGTATTATTACGTTTCATGCCACAGCAGATAAGAATCGTAGTAAATGTCAACCAAATGTTTCTGAAATTAACCACAGTTTAGGCAATACAGATTAATAGCGATTCTTGTGGCTTAAAATTCAGCAAGACTTTTAAGATTTAGTTACGCTAATCATGCACACTCATGTCCATAAATTAAGGATAATTCAGAATCACACGGAAATCGAACTCTAAAGTAAAATTTCACCGTGTACATACGTTTGGAACAGATTGGTCTATATGGTCGTAGGCATGTCAGATGTGTTCTTCTCGAGGCAACTCACAGTCACTAGCGGTTAGCCTGGAGTAGAGAACATGCAATGTGGACATGATCGCACTGGGCTTGTGTGATGTTTTCCGACGAGTCCAGGGTTCGCTTGCAGTCTGATTCGCGTCGAACGTTCAAATGGAGAACCCCAGGCACCCGCTACCACCAAGACAACAGCATTGGATGATATCGTCACGTTGGTACAGGGTAAATTGTTTGAGGTGGAATTATACAAAGTTCCAGAATAGATGTGCATGTTCATATCGGAACCATGACTGGCCAGATTCACTGGGACATCATTCTGGAACAACATGTATATTTGTGTAGGGGTGCCATGAGCCCAGAATGTTTATTTATGGATGACAACGCCCGTTTTCATCGTGCCAACATTGTAGAGGAATACCTTCAATTTGAGGATATTACCCGTATGGAATAGCCAGCATTCTCACATGACTTGAATCCGATACAGCACGCGTTGACATGCTTGCCCCACGAATTCCAGGCCGTCAAGCATCTCTTACATGTGATCGGAACTTCGGAGAGCGTTGCTTGCTGAGTGGAGTAATCTTCCAGAAGATCAACTCGATAATTTGATACTCAACATACCTAAGCGTTGTACGGACTATATTTCATCGTCTGGGAGGCATACAATGTATTAACCATCATACAACCATGTAATGTTAAGTGTTTGTAAGGGAGATATTTTTTGCAATTGCTCCAGGGAGCAAAATTCGTAGTTTTTATGAATGGTATTATACATATGTCATCTTCTTTGTTATTTATCTTTTGCTTAAGGAATAGGCTTTATGAATAGGTAAGGATTGTTTTCGTTTATGAACCTTTATTTGCCGGAGCTTGCATTATCCTTAATTTAAGAACATGAGTGTAATTAAACATCATTTTGTGCATCTTTCGTTTTGCCTTACTCTCAGTCCTATACTTTTTCTGTCACTTTGCGTAATGTATTTATATTGTATTTGAAGAGCCGTCAGTAGTTTTTTATTTATATAAAATGTGCTTTTGGGATTGGATTTGCTAACTGTAAAGAGAGCTCGTTCTAGATAGATATTCTTTAACTCAGTTTTAATAATTACTAGTCGGCATTATTACTCAAATAAACGTTTGAGTAGGACGAAGCTTCTTAAGTGTTCAGAGTTAAAAAACGTGACTTTAGAAGGATACTGAGTACAAGAATAATCCTCAGTTTTAACTTCAGAATGAAGTTCAAATTAAGCTTGTAACTCTAGATTTCCTTAAGATCCTGTTTATCTGATGGGTTGTGAGTTACTTTAGCATATTTTGAGATGTCATTGCCTTGACTAAAATAAGACTTCTGTAGATTAATTTCAAACAAACTTTTATTTAATCATCACGTATTGTTTTAAGAACTAAAGAGAAGAAATTGAAAACTTAACTCGACACTTTCAACACAAACGTTTCATATTTTGGAGACCGGCTTTGAAATACACAAACAAAAAAATTTAGTTCTTAAAAGAAGACACCTAACTAACTATAGAATGTTTTAATTTATTGCAGTAACGGAGAATGGCGCGGCCTTAGACCAATACTACTTGCCTTCTACTAAGTAGCTTTAGTTCACTTACCCAGGCGCTGCATATTACAGGATATGCTTGCAATTAACAGATTTCTTCTCACATAAGAGAGAGACAGAGAGAGAGAGAAAGCTAAACTGTTCTGTCAGTTCCTAAGGGGTGCCTTCTGGACAATCAAATTAATGGCCAGAAGAGGAAGTTCCAGAAAGGCTTTAGACTTGCCCTGCCCTGTGTTTGTTTATTCTGTAAAGACATTAGGTATTTTTAGAAGCAGGAGACATGAAAAATGTGCAGTGCCCTCGCCGGGACTCCAACCACGGACCTCTTGAATTCGCGCCGAGTGTGCTGAACGTTACACCACGAAGGCATGCAAAGAAGGTGGGAAAAATTCCTTATATACTCCCCCTTTTAAAGGACGATTGGATTTGGGATTAGAGGACCCAAACGCCAAATCCGTTTTTAGTTCCAGCGGCACTGTAGAGACATTAGGTATTTCGAAGCAGGAGACGGGAAAAATGAGCAATACCCTCACCGGGATTCGAACCACAGACCTCCCAAATACGCGCCAAGCGTGCTGACTATTACACCATGAATGCATACTGAGAAGGCGGGAGAAATATCTTATAATTCGTTACAGGTAGAGGAGAATGATTTGAGATTTGCTACTGTCCAGACGATGTACGTCTGACGAGATTATTTATTTCTATAAACACTGTGTTATTCACCGGATATATAGTATGTGTTTCTATAGATAAGCTTTATATAAAAATTATTGTGTTACAAATGACATACATGTTTTTATTTCATTCGGATGTTTTCGGCCACATCAAATCGCTATCTAATTGAAAAACATCTGATCACATCGCAGCACCTACTCACCTGCTAAGTACAAGCTTTGATTCACGCCAAAGCTTTATAGCTCTAGCGTGAACTATTTTCATCCGAAAAGCTACATTAAAGCCGTATGGCGTCTTAACAAGAATATCAGAACACAAGTAAACGCCCAAATGAAATCAAACTAAAAACTCTCTGCAAGGATCTTAACTCTCGGTAAGAACATCCAATTTATCTCTTAAAACATTTCCTGTTGAAAATGCATTTTTAAAGGTATTTATATCAATGAATTCTCCGACCTCCAGTATTATTCTTGCTAAATAAAGCAAAACATTCGTCCTTTACCATTTTATATCGACGATGAACTCTACCCTAAATATTTTGTAGGAGGCAAGATTTGTTTTTCTATCTTTAACTAACTAAAATTCTATTTCATATAAATACATTTTGCTTATACAATAGCCTAGCCCTATTTTTCTGAATTTCTGATGAGGAAAAATTTGTTCCCTTGTGAGAATATTAGCTGTCATGTTGCTTAAGTTATTTAATCTTAAAGATACTATGAATTATTGGCTTCAAAGGGCAGTTTTTCGATTTTCCCAGCAAAAGTTTCTGGTTTTATGAAACGAGAAAGAAAAAATGTTAACTACAAGGGGAGAAAATTTCTGCTTAAAAGTCCTAATTAGGTTCTACAAATCCACCGTTTCACGTGCTTGAGAACATCAAAATATTGTCCCAGATGAATTCTGGGAAATATTTAGCCCTTTAGATTACACCTGAACACTATAGATTATACTTAAACGTTAGGTGTATAGTGTTGAACCAGGGTGTTGTGTAAGTCTAGTGTATCTAAGCTATTAATAATGTAGGATTTTAGTTAACAGGTAGTTTGTGGAAACTGCACTTCTTTTACGCATTATAATGTTGGACAGCAGGACTGGCAAACTGAGGTTAGAGGAAACATAATGTTAAAAATGTTTTTGTTTCAGTTATAAGTAGCTAGTCGAAAAATAGATACTATTTCTTTGCCAAACTATATTTCCTTCCAGATTTCTGAAAGAAGATGAGATATGAACTAAATAAGTGATGACATGAAGATTTGTACAGAGGCTGTTCGCACATTTTTTAGACGATGTATAGTGTATTAACAAAACTAAATTACATAAAATTCTTTTGTTTTAAATGTTCTATTTGACATCCCTTATTCTGAACTATCTTTCGACACCACAATTTTCAGGATAATAATGCCTTTTGAAGTGTCAGAAGAGGTATTCTATCCCATTCCTCCCGAACAGCTTTCCAGAGTCCTGTTAGGGTTTTGGGACAACATTTGGATAATGCAGTTTTTAAAAGTCCGAAAGCACAAAAAATCCATAGGTGACACATCGGGAGATTTAGTAGGGATATCAGTGAAGGGTATGGCCTTGATACCAGATTTTTGTTCCATTTCTTTTAGGAAATTTACAGTGGATTTTGATGTGTGAGTGCTAGCTTTGTCCCGATGGAGTCTCACAGATCGATGGCACTGTGGGTAAAGCGATTGTATTTCGTTCAGAAAAATTGGCGATAAAATATATTTATGATAGTATTTGGAGTTAATCTTGACATTTTTTTGCACTCTCTTTTTTTTAACTTGCCATTATAAGAAAAACCAGCAACAATCATGAATCCCCTAGAAAAACTTTCTTTCGATTCTTTAAACCATGTACTTGAATTTTTTTCTCCCCTTTTATGATAATAAATGGCTCTTTTTTTGTTACAATCATTTAAATACACCCATGCTTCATCTATTGTGACAATTGTTTTCCATTTTTCTTTGGATAAGTGTTTCTCATATAGAAAGAATTCTGCAGCGTGTCCCGCGTCGAGCGATATGCTTTGAAGAAGACTATGCACATTGCGTTTTTTCGCTTTCTTAAGATTTAAATCAACGTTTATCATTTTGTTTACGGTGGACACCGAGCATTTTAATGATTTTGCAACTGTCCTTTGACTAGGGGGATTTTCGTTTAACATTAAACAACGTACCTTTGCAATAGTCGAAGATGTCCGTTTTTTCCTTGGATACTTGTTTGGAATTTTTGTCCCACTCGAGGCTCCAATTTGACGTTTTTTTCCTTTCTCGTTCATGATATTACCTATCGACGCTTTAGATATCACAAAACCATGACTCTCACATCGCTTTTGGATAATGGAGTATGCATATTTCTCTTCGGAAAGAGCGTAAATGTAGCCTTCGAAACACTGCTTTGTTAAATTCGCCATTTTGAATAAAAACAAGACTTTCAAACCACAGACCATAATTTTGACTTTTAAAAACGTAGTACAATTGCAATTACTTCTTTTGCAGCAAACGATTTTTTATTACCGCTTACCAGAATCGTCTAAAAAATGTGCGAACAGCCTCTGTACACTAAAATTCAAACTTCTATAAAAATTTTATTTTACTTTCAGACATTTAGGTTGATGATTGTAAAATTTGGATCATTTTGTAGATTTAGAACTTAAAGTTCTAGCAAGGTCGTTAAAGAATTTAGTTGCTAAAACTGAAACTTGGGGAAAATATAGAACAGCTAATGTTTATTAACCAGTTATAACCCAGTTAACTCCTCCTTTCCGTATTCCTCAATAAAAGGCAAATTAGTTGTTAGGTTTCTTGGACGTGAGACAGAGAGTGTTTGTGCTATTTGCACGCTGGGTGATTAGTTCCTGCCAGCTCTAGTAGTAGCAACTACTCGGCTTTGCTGTCGCCCGTTGCAGGTATTCAGACTCGCCGGTAGACTTAATGAGCTAGCTTCTAGTTTAGTGTTTAAATGTGCATCTTTGGTTTAACATTTATTAAATTTAACTGCTCTCTTTGTCTTCATAGCCACGAGTTGCGATTATTATAGGACAAAAGCAGGCTGTTATGTTCCAAGTTCTGTTAAAAATCTGATTGTACACCACATGACCTCCTTGTACGGAATATTAAATTATACGCACTTTTTTCTTGCATTTCATTTAAACTTATTGGATTGAGTTAAATCAACTTCTTCGATAGTGCATAAACCACAGTAAATTAAATACACTTTTTAAAATTCGCTACGTTTGTTTACCATAGCTACACTGTGGCGCTAGATTCACTTAACAGTGTTACATCTCATTCATTTTACAACTCAGAATGCACAAATTTATGTATATCACCCGAGGAATTATCTAATCGTTGCCACATGTTCTATTCAAATACTATAATAAATCTAAAACTATGTATAAAAGAAATTAAACAGCAGCAACAACAACAACAACAAAACAAAAGTTTTTGACAGACGATTCAGTATTTCTCAATCAATTAATTCAGTTCTCATTTTGTGACAAGGCAAAAATACGTAAAAGCTCAAACTATCTATAAAATTACGAAGCTAATCTTAGAAACTTATTTCGTCGAATAAATTCCAGAAAGGATTAAGCATGATTTAATTCGCAATAATAAAAGAAGGCGTGATCTTTGTTGTTGAAAAGCTTAGTTTCTTTAGATTAGCAACAAATCCACTATTCGACTAAGTTTCAAATGTAAACAAATATGGCCGCTAGAGCCATATTTGTACTAGCCTAGTGTACTTATGGCCGCTATGGCCATAGGTATATTAGGTTTAGCCGCACTTAAAAACCTTTTGAATTGTTGATAATTCTACAAATACTGTATGCAGATTTACTAAAAGCATAAAAACCGGAACTAGAAGATAAGAACAATATAATCCAATCATTCTTAAAGCAAAAAATACACAATTTACAAACATATAAGAATAAAGAAACTGAGCTCATTGAGCCTAGTAACAGAGTGGATATATGTAGATATACATATTTATGTACTTCTGGTGCGGCCGATTGCAACCGAAATAGGATGTGGACATTTACATGTTAAATATTTGAGAAGAACAATAAAATTGTCGAAAAGATGTCGCTTCTGAGCACGAACTGAAGCGAAGTAAACCTTATGAACTGACCAGAGACAGCAAGAACGAGAACGGAGGGAAAGCAGTCATGATTGCTGCTTACATGTGACGCGTTCTATAACTTTAATAATTTAATAACGTTATATGTTTCTATCATTTAAGCTCTGTGCTCTGTTGTAACTAATAATATTACCCTTTTGTCTGCTTTGTGGGGGGCGTCTTGATTGCAGCGTCTGAAATTGGGAAGTAATCCAGGTTAAAATGTAGTATGTGTCCAGTCGAAAAATAGTAGGCTTCCTTTCACAACACAAACTTACTTTATTAGTAGTTACAACAGAGCACAGAGCTTAAATGATAGAAATATATAACATTATTAAATTATTAAAATTATAGAACGCGTAACATATAAGCAGCAAATAAATATGGCTGCTTTCTTTCGTTTCAGTCACGTTAGTAGCAATCATGACTGCTTTCCCTCCGTTCTCGTTCTCGTTACTGACTCTAATTGTCTCTGGGCAGTTCAGTGAGGTTCACTTTGTAGAGACATTAGGTTTATTTCGAAGCAGGAGACATGAAAAATATGCAACGCCTTCGCCGGGAATCGAACCACGGACCTCTGAAATACCGGCTCAGTGTGCTGACCATTACACCACGAAGGCACGCTAAGAATGTGGGAGATATACCTTATATACTCCCCTTTTTAAAGGGCGACTAGGGTTTTAGGGGACCTAGTCGCCAAATCCTGGGTATGGAGAGTCATCATCCACAACCCTTTTAGTTCGGGCGCCAGTGTAGAGACATTAGGTTTATTTCGAAGCAGGAGACATGAAAAATATGCAACGCCTTCGCCGGGAATCGAACCACGGACCTCTGAAATACCGGCTCAGTGTGCTGACCATTACACCACGAAGGCACGCTAAGAATGTGGGAGATATACCTTATAACTTTACTTCGCTTCAGTTCGTGCTCAGCAACGATAATAGCAGTCCTATATACAAAATTTCAACGTTCTGAGGCGACTCGTTTTTGAGTTATGCGAGATACATATATACAGACGCACGTACGTGCGTACGCACAGACGCCACAAAAAATTCTTTGTAGGATCCATTTTAAATTAGTTTCATAATTCGTTGGGGCAAAAGAGTCCTTTATTCTGTCCTTACGCACGGCTGTCACCCAAAAACATCGTTGACGTACATTCGACAGCGGTCAAAAGGGATATTTTCGTTGAAATAGGAGCCCAAAATGTTTCGCGATTACAATACTTCCTTTTTACTTAGTACAAAGAAGTAATAAAAAAAATCTTACAATCTTCTAAACACTTTGTCGTTTATCTCAGTATAGCATTAGTTTGCTTCACATCTGTTAAGTTTATAGGGCTCAAATAATTTCAACAAATCAAGTGTAACCCTATAGATTTCAATATTATTTATATCGCTGATGACAGAGCTGTCTGGTATTGGTCATTATGGATTAAATTATCGGTATTTAAAGATGAGAAGTGCATAACTGTAAAACTGGTTTTGAAAAAAGAACGTAATGTTTGTATTATATGTCAGTAATATAGGAAGGAAATAACATCGAAAAATTATTCCTTATGGCTGTCTTCAAAGTTTCAAAAAGTCGGGACTAAGAAAAGAAATAGTACACGCAGTGGATCGTTTGGTCATAAAGCTATTTTACGTGATTGAGTTAAAAATGTAATTAAAAAATAACAAAACAATTATAAGGAACTAATGTCAATTTTGGGTAATACTCCATAAGATCCGGAAATATCTTTAAGTTGTAGAAACATTAGGATTATTTTGAAGCAGGAGACGTGAAAAATGAGCAATGCCTTCGCAGGAACTCGAATCACGGACCTCTCAAATACGCGCCGAGCGTACCGGCCACTACACCACGAACGCATGCGAAGAAGGCGCAAGAAATATCTTGTAGAGTCTACTTGCTTATATGCTGTGTGAAAACTGGAAGAGCAGTGATTGCACAGAAGAAGGGTTAAAAGTACTCTTTATTACACTCTTTTGAAATTTACGATGCGTCAACCGACGACAACAAACTACGCCTCTGCTCGGGCGGTAACTGAAACAATAAGAACTAAACTCAAAATTAGAAGATATTCACAAGTAGTAGAATTACGCTACAGGGCTCAGGCTATCCTGTTTCCTAAAAGAGTGTTGAAAATCTAGTGGCAGCAAAGTAATAGGTGTTACGCCACGTTTAACCAGCAATCAATGCTAAGCAGAAGCTTACGCTACAACAAGCACAGAGTTTGTCCACGCTCTCTCACTTTCCCTTCTAGAACTTTGTACTTAAACCTTTTCTCCCACTGATAGAATTTGCATTATTTCACTCACGCTACCGAATTTAAATATACTGGCACTGACAAATAGGGGAATGAAGGCTTATAGGAACGAACGTAAACTTAAATTTAACTGGTTATTTAAAATAAATATAAATCCCTACAAAATTATGAAGTAATATTGATTTATTACCTTTTTTGTTCCCGAATACAATTGCTGAAATTTAAGTTTGGATATAGCAACATTAGTTTAAAATCCAGCAGCAGATACCAACACATATAAATTCAACGGAATGTGAATTGAATAAAAATATTTCTTTATCGGATGTAGCTGAATACGTGAAAAAGCGTGGAACAGGTGGAATGCGAATGCACTGAAAAACGCTTTTTTTAAATTGCACTGATTACGGAGTGCTCGAATATAAAAGCAGAAGCAAATCAAGTTTGTTAATAAAAATTTGAGGGGTTTAGAAAATATGAGATTAAAAAAAAATCGGAAAGCTTTCAGATCTTACATTACCCCCAAAGGGGCGTTTATTTAACGTTTTGTGGGTTACCTTTATTTATTAAATACCATGTCATTCGCACTTAAACCATAAAATTCAATTCAACAGCAATATCGCAAAATAATTCTAAAATGAGCATATCTTTAGAATTTCCGATACACCGTCTCGCGCGCTACAGATAAAAATGTTTTTTTCCCTTACAGTTTTGCCATTCTTGGCTTTGAAATCATTGAGTTTGTTAATCAAAAATTCTTTAATGTCTGAAAAAATAGGAAATAGATATAAAATGAATCCCAAATTTCAAATTAGAGCTTCTAGATGCCCATATTCGGAGGAGGATTACGTTATTAAAAATTTGATGGCTCTGGCTGCCGTTGTTTTATCACAATACGAGAAACATACATACATTTATGCAGATTCTTCATTATTTAATTTCTTTAACTGTAACACAGAGCTGTAATTATGGTGGCAACAGCTTGAAAACTGAATCAAAGTGGAAAGTGAATCGACGCAGAATACCAAAACGAAATTAATAGCCTTTCTGGGGTAACGCCCTTTGGGCTAAAAATGTATTGTCAAACGTTAAAGATATTATATATGGCATATATTACGTTAAAAAAGCATGCGATTGCATGTGACGTCATAGTAAACCGAAAATGTTTCGTTAATATCAGCATTTTAAATAAACAGCTTCTGTTGGCAACTTTTTGTTTCAGGTTAGGATAGTTGACATGGTATGTTATTGCCACACTAATTCTTTTATTGATATTGAGAAAAATTGTTATATTACACTAAATTTAAATCGCGTCCACCAGTGGCCGAGCGGTAAAGACGCTAAACGCTGGTAGTTCGGTCCGAGGTTAGAATTCCGCGAACGGGCTGGCTGCATGAGCGTTTTCGTGGTTTTCCCCATGTGTAACGTGTATACGAGCCAGTTTCCCTTAGAAAATCCTCCACGAAGGCATCCCTCCCTTTAGGCAGATAGCCCTCTCGTGCTTTGGCATAATTGAATAACCTAAATTTAAATCATGACGTCTTTCGTATGAACCTGAAGTGTCAAAAGTTTTTGTTTTCTGGTTTGGCAACAAAAATTTATTTATGAATTGGATGTTGTTTGGAAAGAATGAACTTGTGTCCTTTATAATGAAATGTTTTCACACATTTTCTTTTCATGTGTAATTAGAAAATTTAAGTTTTGCTTTGGCCGCAGCCTGCTCCTCTGACGGGCTTGCTCGCTAGTATTTTCTAACACTTAAAACCTAGTATCGCTTTAAAGAAGATAAAAGACTTATAATATCCTCCTCCCCCTAAATTAATAAAATATCACTTATAAATTTATATTGTTGTTCCAAACATTTACGTTTGCTGAATCAATCTATATTTGCTTTTCATTTAGTTGCGCAGCTTTGCAATTAGTTCATAACTTTGTTTAGTATTTACAAACTGACATATTGCATTTCTAAGACAACATCTTGCCTAAATCCACTTCAAAGACCTTGCTCAAGAAACGCCATTAGAAAATAAATAATCACAATCATCGATAGCCTATGCTCTCTAAAGCGACCACCTTAACAGAAGACTGAAAGTATCTGAAACTGTTTAACAGTAGTCTTAGGGAGATTTCACCCAAATAACTATGAATACGATTTAATAACTGTGAATGTTACTGTGAGCGTTACTTGCCAAATATTAATATCTTAAAAGCCAAATTATGCTTTCTGAATCCTTAAATTTGGGTTTAATTATTTATTCTATTTTTTTAGTTTACGCAAATGTCAAAGTGATTCAGGCTTTTCAGGAATATTTTTCAGTATACGAAAAAATGTAAAACGCATCTTACAATACTATCGCTTCTGTTTTGAAAGTAGCAGAGGAAGAAAAAATCATTTTTTAATGTTGCTTATTAACGGTAGTTAGAATTTTGCTTCAACACCACTTTTGAGAAAAATTAAGTGACGGAACGTATTTGCAACGTAAGTAGTGTAATCAGCAATAAACACAGCGTGAGTATAAAAATAAGAAAAGGCGAATTGTATCTAAAAGAGACAAAGTCATCATAAATTACTAACGAGTCTTTCCACCTTTTCATTTAAAGCACTCTTCTAAAAACTCTTTTAATGGGAAATGTGTTTAAAAATTCTCAAATTCATGTTACGCGGGCTGTTTTAATAACTATCAATGAAGCGTTTTTTGGGTGACGAAGTTTATTATATTATTTCAAAGTAAGCTAAAAAAATCCATTACAATTTTATGCAGATTAAGGCGCTACAACTCAGGTAATCCGAGTTTTTCAGTACTATTTGTTTTAGAGATTTTGTTCTGATTTTAAAATGCATGAACTCCAAGGATACACTGCTTGAAAAAATTTGAAGGATTATTTTTGAACTAAAGCTCATTTAATTCACAATTAAATTTATAAGGATTTTAGTTTAATTAACGCATGATCTTATGTTTTGATCGATACTTTCACTTCTATTTTTCGTTAACTCTCATCAATATGGAAAGTGAAATACGTGTTGCGTAAGAAAGAGTTTGAAAGTTAAAAATAATGAATGAAGAAGAAAGCCTTTGAAAGTTAGAAAGAGAGCGTAGGCGGGGGCTTCGATTCTTGCTCTATTCCTTATCCCAGCTCTAAAAATTTATCTGCCATTAACTTTTCGCCATCCGAGTTACTCGTTCACTCAATTTAGAACTGAGCCAAAGCTTGTTGAGACTATGCGTTTGCAAATCTTCAGTACTGAATTACCTTGAATTTCAAATAATGCAGGGTGTTTATAAAGTCCCGGACCCATTTTGATGTTTAATAACTCATACAATAATAAAGATAGATTAAAATTAATAACATAAATGGTTAGATAGACTCAAAAAGTTTCACGACCCTTGTCAATGAACTTCCACGTGTGCCCTCTTCGTCGCACGGATAATATCAAGTCGATATTCAGTTTCACGCTAGGTACCGGCAAGGATGTCGGCATCCACAGAGGCTATTGCGGCTGCAATTCTGGCTTTTAGATCATCAATTTTCGACACTCTCCTCCTGTAAACGTTGTCTTTTACAAATACCCAAAGGAAAACGTCCAGCGACGTTATATGATCTGGGTGGCCAAGGAATTGGACCTCCTCGCCCAATCCATCTTCCTGTAAAATGGTCATTCAAAGAACTACGAACGATGGTATCCCAGTGAGGTGGTGCACCATCTTGTTGCAAAAAGACATGTGGCTGAAGCTCTTCTAGTTGTGGAAATACAAAGTTTTCCAACATGTCTAAGTATACGACTGATGAGACTGTCTTTTCTATAAAAAAGAAAGGCTCAATGACTCGGTCGTTCATTAGTCCACACCACACATTAACCTTTGGGGAATCCCTTTGTGCCTCACGGTATTCATGGAGGTTTTGAGATCCCCATATGCGCACATTATGGCGATTAATAATGCCAGAAAGATGCAATTAATAAATAGACGATATTTAGAAAAATACAGATATTTAGACTGGAAAATGAAATTATCTGAAATGAACCACACGCGCAGACGATATTTACAAAAGTAAAGATATTCAAACCTTAAAAGGAAAATATATAAGTTATTCCACCAATAAATGCCATAAGTTTGTTTATATCTTCATTATTTTATGAGTTATTGAACATCAAAATTCCGGGACTTTATAAACACCCTGTATTTTATTTTAGCTGAATTTCGAAGTTGCGGAGATAATTTCTGTAAGCACAAGTCTTGCCTCTGTTAAGTTCAAAGTTTTAAATCAAGTGGTTGCTGAAGCTTAACTTAAACCTGTGTCTATGACTATTTTCACAAACAGGGCAATAAGTCACCTGACAGTCTCAGTAGGTATCACGTTAAGCTAATTAAGAACTCTAGAAATTCTGTGTAAAAGCAGAACTGGCGATTGATAATTCTTGGAGACTCTAAGTGTCTTGGAGTTTTCCTCTATAGAACCATTCATTTTAAAATTCTCTAGTAGAATGAGAACAAAAATACCGCATACTACATTAATCTTCATTCTTTAATTAATTAACTGTCCATTCCAGAGATTTTGTCGATAACAGTTTGTAAAAATGGTTAAATATACAATTTCTATGTTTTTTTTCTTTTATTTTTACGAGTTTCAGTTTGAAAGATTCTGTTTCGGTCCAGTGCGAATTTCTGCTCACAAAAATGAGTTTTTCTCCATTTTCTACAGAAGTTCTGCTCCTTTAGCCACCTTTATATGTTTTCGCTGAGATGTACTAAAATGTAATTTAATCCCAGTTCCCCATACTGAGAAATAAAAATGTGGACTGGTTTTAAATATAAAAAATATGATAACTTTAATTATAAAGTTATAACTTTAGTTGCCTTACTTAGTAGTGCAAATTGTTTCAAATTATTATTTATTACTTATTACTTGAGAATTAATTTTAGTATGAATTTTGGTTTGATTTGCGTTTTCTTCATTCTCCACATCAAGAAATTTAAAAGAAATCAATAAAACAGATATGCTTGGAAACGTTTGTTTACAATATATAATAAACAATAGAAGTATTATTTTTTCAAGAAAGAATTTATGAAAAAGCAGCTCCATTCAATAAGTAAAAATATGCCATCCCGTAAAATATGAAAAATAATTAGCTTAAATAATTGTTTCCAGTGGAAAACAATGGCAAGTAAGGGTTTGTAAATTTTTCTCTCTTTATGTTTCATGCAAACTCAAATACATTAATTACTCTGAAGTACATAATAATAGAAAATTGCAAATAATTCTGAGCACATCTAATTCTTGTTATCCAGAGAAAAAATTGTAGTCCATCATTATCAATTGTTGAAAAAGAATGATTGTATATACAAGGGAAGGGGAAAAGAATTGGCTCTAAGTTATTAATTACATTTAGTCCAGCTATTAATTACTTTTTGCGAAGACATTAACTAACTGAAATGTTACGCAATTGCTTAAGGCAACGCGTTGATACCAGTATATGTACTTGGCCTTTTCTAAGAAAACCTGAGCTTAAATCATTGAAAAAGATATAGTTTAAAAAAAGATATACCTACCTTTATAAAGCGCATACGCTAGCCCGTAATTCAGCTGAGGAATTTTAATGAAATTGGTTGATGAAAAAATTTCTTGGTCAAACAATTGTTAATTATATGAGAAAATTGCTTGTCTGAACGACTGTAGCATATCAAGAAGCAAACTACTAACAGTATTAAACCAGCATACGAGCTACACGCACACGGAAATTATTTTGGGTAACTTTCAAAACTGATTTCCAAGTAAGTTCTAATTTTCATGTTTTCCCAAATGCTACTTTTTTATGAACAGTTTCACACATATTTATTGGCTGCATGTTTTAACAAATCTCACGCATTTAATGTTTTATAACATGCAGTTTCCTAAATAGTTACCAACAGTTATGACTGCATTTGAAACTGTACATGTGCTGCTTTTCATCCTATTTTAACTTTGATCAGAAATGTCAAATATAAATTTATTATTATAAATGGCATATGATTATATATCTCAGTTAGAAAGCAAAATAAATGCTTTCATGTTAGCTCTAAAAGTTGTGGGAGAGGCTAACTCGCTGAATATTGGTAGTTAAACCTGGTTTTGATCCTAAGTAAATAGGCTGGCTGCCTGGGTTAATTTGTATTTTTTCTTAAGTATAGCGCCAATGCGAGTCAGTTCCCCTTAAAAACCTCTCCACATAGGCATACGTCCCCTTATGTAGATATGTAATGTTTGTTTTGCAGTAATCAAATAACCTAGCATCTGAAAATTTTAAGCTCAATCATACTCATATTAATGAATGTTTTATTAAACCATCAAAGCAGATAATGTTTTTCCTTAACTGTTAAAGATGAAATTCTGATATTGCTTACCTTTCTCCCCCTAATAAAATGTATTATGTTACTAGACTCAGATTCATATTGGTGTATGGATATGAGCTAGTTTCCTCTAGGAAGACCTTCATGATGACATCGCTCCTTTTAAGCAAACAGCGCTCGATTGCTTTGCCGTATTCAAATAAACCCGACCGACGCGTAATGGATATAAGTAACGAATGTGATAAAGCCAAAATAGATTGCTGTTTAGTTACAAATTTAGTAACAGTACATATGTGCTCCACGTAATTCAGTCTAATCTGTTTTTTGAATTCATAGTAAAGCTAAATATGATGTGATTCTTTTCTACTCCCATTTTTGCGTGACTGTATGTATAAGCTCTTGCATTTGATCTATCAACTAGTATTTCTATGATAAAATAAAATACACTCATGTCCATAAATTAAGGATAATGCAAAATCAGGCAAAGGAAGAGTTAGAAGCAAAAAAATTTGACTTATTTGTAAAGCTTATTTATAAAACAAGAGGTAAAAAGATGCTATATGTTTGATATTATTGAAAAAATTAGCGATTTTTTCTCCCTGGAGCAAATTACAGTAAAAAAAAAACCTATTTACAATATTATTACATGGTTGGTATGATTGTTAATACATTGTATGTCTCCCAGACGATGCAATACAGTCCGTACAACGCCTAGGCATGCTGAGTATCAAATTATCGATCTGATCTTGGGGGATATTACACCACTCAAAAAGCAATGCTCTTCGAAGTTCCGGTAGACATGTAGGAGGAGGTTGACGCTCCATCAGCATACAGTAAATAATTTTCATTGTTTTTTTCAAAAAGTGTACGAATGCTTATTGTTACCCAAATTCGGAAAAAGAGAAAACAACAAATATGCTGCAAGTTGATGTGCGAAAGTACTATTTAGACTATACAGATCTCAAGTTTTTGCATTATATGCATCATCTTTTATTCAAAATTCGCTACGTGAGTGAAATACTGGAAACAGAATACGTCGCTGCAGTATATAATCCAACTATGAATAAAAGATAAAGATATTTTGCAAATGCTGATAAAATAAAGACTGTTTCGAGAAATATAAAAGTTATTGACTGCATATTTGAATATTAAATTTCTCAACATTTTAATACTAAATATCTCATATTTTCAGACTGAAAAATATATAACCTTACTTATGAAAGCTATTTGTCCGTTTGTTAGTTATTATTAAGAGTAATGAAATAATACGTATTCGCATACGTCAACAAATATCCAAAATGTATTCTGGTCATTTTCTCTTGAGGAATTTGTTCTTTTTATGACGACTAGTGCGTACGAATCGATGCATGAGTTCATATTCATAATCGATAGAAATTTCATGAATGCGAATGAATAATTAAGAATAAATATAAGTATCACAAATGAAGTAACGTTTTGTAGGAAATGCTGTATCAGAGCAAGAGCACTTACTGAAGGGAAATATTTTATGTCGCTTATAAACTATTTCTAGATTGCTTAGAAATTACCTTTCTTTACCCGTATATCCACTAAATTCAGCTGTGATATTTCAGGTTCAGTACTGTGTTCATTTGCTTAAAATGAAGTATTATACACGCAACTATGCAATTTTGAAGATTTAATTAATTATAACGAAGACCGCAGTCTGCATGCTTAAAAGAAAGGCTTTGGAGGGTATTCTAAAATGAAACATTCGCCTTGTTAAATTTTAAAGCAATTAAAATGAAAAAAGGAGCAAAAAAAGTTTAAAATTTAATCTCTTGCAATTATCACCAGTATGAAAACTTCTTTGAAAACTTTTATCGTTTTATCTAATAATTTAGAAATTAATTTATTATTTACTGTTACCGGCCCCTTTTTACATAACTTACTCACTCCAGGATAATACGAATTGAACTATTAAAACTACGTAAGGTAAAAAGGTAATTATCAGTTAATTAAAACAAAGTCAGTAAAAAAGACTGCGAATATTATGCTGATCAATTATTTAGATGCTTGAATTCTGATCATCACATGCTATAGATTGAATCCGTATGCTATTTCTAACGAATAATATAATTGACGAAATACCTATCAGGAATGAAAGCGCTTCTGTGATGTAATCTTGTGATAAGCTGTCATCATATTTCAGGTAATAATTAGAAAGCCTAAAGTTCAATCACCCTCAAAAAGCGAGACTGACTTCTCTAGATTGCTTTACTTTATTTAATATAAAAGGAAATAAACCATATAATGCTTCAGACTCTGAATTAAGTTGTAGAGACATTAGGCATTTTTTGGAAGCAGGAGAAATGAAGTATCAGCAATGCCCTCACCGGGACTCGAACCACGGATCTCTCGAACACGCGCCGAGCGTGCTGGCCACTACACCGCGGAGGCATGCCAAGGAGATTAGGGGACTCAGTCGCCAAATCCTGAATCATCATCCACCACCTTTTTAGTTTGGGCGCCACTGTAGAGATATTAGGCATTTTTTGGAAGCAGGAGAGATGAAACATGAGCAATGCCCTTGCCGGGACTCGAACCATGCACCTCTCGAATACGCGCCGAGCGTGTTGACCACTACACCACGAAGGCATGCCAAGAAGACGAGAGAAATACATTATAATGTGTTATTATATATAATGATGGTTTACCTAGTCAGAAAACAACGAACATTTAGCATATAATCTTGCAGGTGGGACAATGTATGATTGTTAATAAATATTGTTGTATTATGTTAATCTAACCAGCTATTTTAGGTTTTGGATCTTTACTGCCACTTCTCCCTTTCCGGTTTCTCACCAGAATACAAATTAGCTCGTGTATATTAAAACTAAAGTTTTGAAATTGTCAGATAGAGCGTGTTTTATCTCTCAAGGCCAAGCTTCTAAGCTGCTGCTAGTGCAGACAAAATTTGCAGTCCCTGGCCTTGCATATAATTGCCGATGTTTGAATATCTATGCCAATTAGGTTTGTGAGCCAACTTTCCGTTAAATTGATTTTTATAACCTTCGGATGCTAGCTTACTTGAATTAAAATTTTACATTTGACTGTGACTTTAAGTAACATCGACATAAGTGGTTCGCTGAGTTGTAAGCACCAAGTGTGCCTTCTGCTCTCCTTTAGTGTTAAATAATGTGTCTTTTACACTTTTTTCAAGTCTCAGTTATTATTTTAGACTCAGCGATAATTCGCTGCCAGTCTGTTTAAAGTTTGGTTACAATTTATGTTAGTTAAGAGGACTAAACATTATAAATCTTAAGCTGTTAATTTTAAATTCGAGATGTTTATTTAAAGTTTCAAAATCAGTTTTAGTTGCTACCAATGAAGGTACAATGCGAAAAAAAATGTTCAGAATTTAACCTAATTAATTATACGATACAATAAAGGCTGAAAATTTTATTAAATAAAAATCTGAAAGGTTTCAGATTTTAAATTACTTCCAAAGCGGGCGCTTTGTGTGTTACCTTTATTTATTAAATATCATGTTTTTCGCACTTTAACCGTAAAATTCAGTTCAACAGCAATATTGCAAAATAATTTTAAAATGAGTTCATCTTTAGAATTTCCGATACACAGTTCCGCGCGCTTTAGATAAAAAGGTTTTTTCTCCCGTACAATGTTGCCATTGTTAGCTTTTAAATTGTTTGAGTTTGTTCATTACAAATTCGTTAAAGTTTTACAAAATATGAAATAAATAATAAAACAAATTCCAAAATCGGGCTTCCAGATGCGCATATTCGGGTGGAAACGTACGTTATCCAAATCGGATGGCTCTAGGTACCGTTGTTTTATCACATTTGGAGAAATATGCATACATTTATGCAGATTCTTCATTATTTAATTTCTTTAAATATAATACAGGGAATTTGTGGCAGCAGTTTGAAACGAGATTGTTGAAAAGTGATTTAGACTTTTAATGTTTCCAACGTAAAATGGCAAAACGAAAAAACTAGTCCTTCAGGAACAAAGCCCCTTTGGACTAAAAGAGAAAAAAAAATGGCGACAGGTCTATAGCTGCCGTTTTACTGGGCCGATTGCCGAAATTAAATTGCGTTTTTCATGTCTCCAAAACACGACTTTGGATATGTATTAAACTTATATAGCATTGTTTTAATATGGTATTCTAACACAAAATCGTACGTTTTCTGAACTTACAAGCCAATGTTTTTCGATTTTCCATATTTCGATTCTACAACTCAAATTATGCCTAAATATTAAATTTTATAAAATTTTCTGTGAAATTTACGAGAAATTGAAACATTTATCTAGGCAGATTTTTTTTCAGTTTGCGTTAGGAATAATTCACTTGGCGAACGTCTTAAGTTATAGCAACCTATTTTTTTTGCGTAAACCACATTTGACGTCATTATCGCTTACAACGAATATGCGAAATTTCAAAACACGCCAATATGTTAATTCGCGTATATCTTAGGAAATTTTGAATAAAAAAACTCTAATATTTTGCAAGTGTGCCTAGAAATACATCTACTTTAAGACGATGCTAAAATTTTATGAATTATTATAACACAAAAAGGTTTTCGAAAAATTTATAAAAATTATTTAGAAATACTAATTTTTTAAAAAAAATCATAAAACATATGCTAATTATATTTGGATTAAGCCCAAATTCCGAATTGTAACCCCACGGTTCAATGAGCGCCAACTAGCGGCCGCCAGGGAAAACACCGGCCGAGAGAGCAATAGCTTGGGAGTCTGTTGTACTGAAGTCAAGGACTAAGCATTAGTTTGGTTATAGAATTCTGAAAAAAAGGAATCAAGTAAGTATAATAAAAAAAAGAGAGATTAATAAATATATGCCAAATTCAATGACCACTGAGGAGCTATAATTTTGAGAGCTAATTTTTTAAAAACTACTCGTGCGATTTTTACAAAACTTGGCATTTTGGCGTGAGTTGTAGAATCGAAATTTGGAAAAAAACAGACATGTCATTTCAGAAAAAGTCCGATTTTGTATCAAAATACTTATATTATTAGACTATATATAAATCTAATACATATCCTAAGTCACGTTTTCGAGGCATGAAAAACGCAAGTTGAATTTCGTCAATCGGCCTAGTAGAACGGGAGATATAGAACTGTCCCATTTTGTTTTCGCAGTGTAAATTTATCCAGGATATATGTAATGTAGCTAAAAATAGCTAAAAGGAGTCAAATAGTAGTTTGAGGAAGACTTCATAGAGGTACCGATTAAGGAACAACTTTTAGGGGAGTAGAGGAGTCTTATTGCATTAGTTAGTTGCACTTTGGAACATACTCTTCCTTGCGTATAAAAACTACATTTGGTCAAACTAGAGAATTAAAGTATTTATATCAGCTGAGCACTTCCGTTATTTCGAATTCGTTCTTAACTAAAAAAGTAGCCACGATCCTCCTTCAAATAGCTCAAAAAACAAGCGTAGTTTTTCCGTAGAATAGGAAGTTCTATTTTGAAATCTATCTGGAATTCTTGTTCCAAACCAGTGGCCGAGTGGATAAATCCACTGAACTCGGGTAGTTCGATTCAGGCTCTAATCTTGATTGCCTGCATGTGTGGTTTTGTGGATTTCTCCAAGCGCAGCACGAATAGAGCCAGATTCTCATGAACAGACCTCTAGGGAACCCTAATGTGCTGTGCCAGAATCAATCTAAATTTATTTTCATGGAACTAGTCATGCATTCGAAAATCAATAAGTAAGGTACAATAAAAAAAATAAGAATTTATTAAAGTCTGAAATCCAGTTAGCATTAACTCAAAAAAGAAAAGGGAAGAAGGAAGAGATGCTAAATATTGCTCACACCAAAAACAAACGAACAAAAAAAGTAAATTTAACAATTAACATAATTTCCTCTGCCAAACACACAAAAAAAAATAACAACAATATTTATATTGTTCATGAAGATATTTAAAAAAAATTCGAGGTAGAATATTTTTTTATTTGAATCTGAATACGTGCTATTTCGAAATATCTATTATTTTTCCAGAATTCATCTCAATTTCAGTTTATTCTAGGAGACCAGATTTTTAAAATCTTGCGACGGAAACCTTTCATAAACATGTTCATGTGTCAAATTCCGGAGGGTGCAGGCTCATCTGTTTACTGCGAGGCCTTATTTTCCAAATAATCCCAGATGAATGCTTTACGGATTTTTGCCTTTATTATGCATAATAATTGAGGATCTTACAAGGTATTTCTTCCGCCTTCCTCGCATGCCTTCGTGGTGTAGTGGTCAGCACTCTCGATGCTTAACCGAGAGGTCAGTGGTTCGATTCCCGGCGAAGGCGATGCTCATTTTTCACGACTCCTGTTTAAAAAAATACCTAATGTCTCTACACTGGCGCCCGATCTAAAAGAAAAAGATGGTGGATGATGATTCTCCACCACCGGGATTTGGCGATTGGGTCCCCAAAACCACAGTCGCCCTCTTAAAGGGGGAGTATATAAGGCATTTCTCCCGCCTTCTTCGCATGCCTTCGTGGTGTAGTGGTCAGCACGCTCGACGCGCAACTGAGAGATCCGTGGTTAGATTCCCGGCGACGGCGAAGCTCATTTTGCATGTCTCTTGCTTCCAAATAATCCTAATGTCTCTATAAACTTAAAGTAAATGCATGTGTAAGTAGCGAGCGTGCATCTCTAAAACGTTAGCAGGAACATCATATACGATAAATTTCTATGCAAAATTTGTACTAAAAGGTTTTCTCACGAGCAAGTAGTACTAGCGAGATTGTAAGGCATAGACGCTCTATCTCGAAGTTCTATGAATCCCGCTGAAGGTAGTATTTGTTCTTCAGAAGAATTTTTAACGCTTTTAATATTACTTTACATGAAATTAAAAATGTTTACGAAAAATATTAAGAAAATATTATGAAAAAGAATACGCTACAAAAATTGTGTACAAAAGTAATTTTTCATTTATTTTATTCTAATAAATTCTTGCACTTTTTAAGGAATTAATCTACAACACGCTCATCATAAAAATATCCAGATAAAATATCGAGAGGGTATATGTCGAATAAACTACGCTGCTTAAATTTTTTATCGTATGTGTTTGTGAAATATAAATGTAATGTGGAGAAGAATTCGAGTTTACTTAATAATTTCAGTCTACATATATGAGCAAGATTTTTTATGACTGATAATGGAAGTACAGTTTCTATCTGAAATTTTTTAGAAAAATTATTCCGAAAATAATTTAAATTGTGATAAACGACCATTTATTCACCGGATGCGATGTCAATATTTTATGTATTTTGAATGGCTGAAAGTGTCAAATAAAAAAAATGTAATTGAAAAACTGCTTATACGATGAAATGTTTTTACTAAGTTATTTTTTGCTTTATCCCTTTAAAAATACTTTGGAGGAACCATTGTTCTTTTAAAATAAAGTAACGATAAAAAGAAAATGATGGCAACAAAGCGAATACCTGCGGCAGCAACACAACTTCGAGTATATTGCTTTATGGGATAATGCCAGATTACTGGGGATTGGAAGAGAGAATAGAATTTAAGTAATGAAAATGTTACATAGAACTTTTATTCTGAAAATTCTTGCTTATTTTTAAGAAACTCACGCGCTTACAGGAGACATGAGTTTAGTTTTATTTTCTGTATAACTAAGCAGAATTTGAGGGAAATAATTGGAAAATGTGTGTTCGTTTTCCTTATGCATGTTACTGTAATATTTTGCATATATTTATTATTATATGACATGTATATCTTTTTTATGTATCACGATTTAGAATTTTAATTTTAGCATAAATCTTAAACTGTGAGTAAATATTAGCAAAATGCATCTTTAGTGTTTACATTTCATTCTCCACTGAGAAGCAAGGTAGAATTAATTCCTTTGGTGGATCGTTTCTAAAAAATTTATTATCTAATATTTAGTAATAATAAATTTCTTTCTGTACAAGAAGACATTGTTTTAGAATAGTTAGCAGCATAGTACATAGCGGATAATATTAAAAGGTATTTTCTCCCTCCTTTCCGCATCTCTGTGTGGTGTAATTAGAAGCCTCTGCGAGTAGTCGAGAGGTCCAGGGTTCGAGTCCCGGCAAGAGCACTTCCCATTTTTCACATCTCCTGTTCCAAAAAAATCTAACCACTCTATACTATATGCAAGCCTTTTCTTAAATACTGGTTCTTAGGGAATTAGGTTCAGCTGTATATCTTGTATATCCTTAAGTATTATATGCTTATACATGTTTCATACATTTATTAGGCTATTTTCGCATCTCCAAACGTACCATAGTGTATTAATTTGCAACTCGCCTCTGTAATATCATATTCATTTATATAATTTTTGTACTATAGAATTTCGCACACAGTAATTATGGTGATCAAAGTTTTGGTATCCTTTGTATAATTATAGGTTATTATTATTAATAATTTCAGTATTATTATTATTGATTTGTCCACCTTTCGACAGACAGTAGATTTCTCTGCTGAGACAAATTACAACTGCGTTTGGTTCACCTTCGTTGTCGGAAGCCATTTGAGAGTCGCATTCGATCTGTCTCTCACTCATTGTAGTACTGTTCGATGAGGTAATGAAGGTATGAGGTTAGGTTCGATGAGGTAATTAAGAATATAAATTCTTTTCTCCCTCCTTTTCGCATGCCTTCGTGGTGTAACTGGAAGCATACTCGAGGCCAATTCTAGAGGTCCAGGGTTTGAGTCTCGGCGAGGGCAGAGAAAACTTTTCACTCTCTAGCATCAAAAATCCTAACGCCTACAGTGGCGTCCGAACTAAAAAGGTGGCGGACAATGATTCGTCATCACCAGAATTTGGCGACTGGATCCTCTTACCAGTCGCCCATTAAAAGTAGGAGTGCGTAACTTAATTTGTCCCACCTTTCCGCATGCCTTCGGGGTGTAACTGGAAGCATACTGGACGCATATTTGTAAGGTCCAGAGTTCAAGTCCAGATGAGGATATTGTACATTTTCCATGTGTCCTACTTCAAAATAGCCTAATGTCTCTACAAGAGAAATTCATCACTGATAGCTTAACTGAATATTAATGTCAGATATTCAATTATTATTCTTATCAGTTCTAGATACAATCTAATACAAAACAGCATTTGAGGAAGGACATGCAAAATTGTGCTGCTAGTGGATATTATTCTCTCCCAAACTATGACTCTCTCCGGCAGTTCCTCGTCTTTCCTTAGTCCTCCTTTAAGTAACGTCTGCTGTGTATGGTAATCACTATGACTCTCTCCGTTTAAATCTAAGTTTTCTAGAATGCTTTTGAGAATATGCTCCAGAAACTTTGGTGATCTCAAAATAATCATTCATTTAAAACATTTATCCTAGAGCCTTGCATGAAGTAGTAGCATTGCATGATCTAATTAAACTCTAGAGCATTGCATGAAGAGAAATCCACAGTATTTTGAGGTAATCCAGCTGTAATATTCTCTACATCATTTCAAATAATGAAGATGGAGTAAGGGGAGTAAGATGAGCACTAAGCAACACGTCAGAATACTAAGCAATGATGCATAAATACAAGGGCTTCTGTAGTGCAGCCTAATGGGCGCACCTGCTTGTAAATTTGTTGTCCTTGCTGCTGTAAATATAGCAAGCTCGCGAGCAGTCTGTTGTTCTGTTAGTATGCTCTTATTCTTTGTTATTAAAACCATCAAAAGGTTTTCTCACTTGACTGCAGAAAACCATAATGGAAAAATGTAAGAAGAAAATGATGAGGAAGATGTATTATGGTTTTGGGATAAGGTCAGATATTTTTACGAAAATAAAAACATCATTTAACTGTACATAAGAGACTTTCTTTTATCTTTCCTCTGTCTCTAAGCGACAGTCGAATCCCTCGAAGCTCATTGGATCTCTGTTTTAGCTAAAATTTGTGCAATGTAATTTGTTTTTTTTTTTCTGAAATTTTATAATGTTTATGCTGTTGCTTGCTGCTGCTTTATCAAATGATATCATTAGGTAAATTCTGCTGCTTTAGTATATCTTCTGAGAAATTCGAAATATTGAGGCTTGGACGTTTTAACCATTGAGTTCGTACGAGATAATTCCTACATGTCTGCGTACTTTGTATACTTTTAACTGAGCGCTCAGAGAAACCACATTTTAAATTGAAGATTTTTGCGATTGTACGTAAGTATAAATAATTTTTGAAACATAAAGTAGATTATAATTCAAACATCATTATGTTGTTTCTCGTTGTCTTCAAATCAGACCATTAAAGAATAAAAGAGGATCAAATTTCAGTTTTGTGCAATAGTATATGTAGGAGTGTGTATTATGAGTTCTGCGTTAGTGTAGTAACTTCGACAAGTTGGTGGCATAGTAGAAGCGTAAGGAAGAATAAACTTACAGAAATGGGAGATTTTATTTATTAACTTTTTTTATACACATTTTTCATTAAGCTAATCTAAAAAAAGGGGACTTATAGGCATTGTTCTTAATTTTCATATCGGTACCGATAAACTTGGGCGAAGTATACTTTTGAAGACAGCAGCAAGTCGGCAGGAGTGAAGCGGAAAGCGAAAATGTGTTGTCATACAAGATGGAGGCTTAGTTCAAAAGGTGAAAGGCTTTGGTTTGCAAATTTTAAGTTCCTAAATCATTCAGTGTTATGCAAAAGATGGAAACGAAAAATATCCGAATTAAAGCGGGAAACAAAAGGGGCTATTGCCAATTAAAATTAGAACTTTGCTTTACGTATTTAAAAAAAAGGTTTTGGTTTCAAGTGAAATCTTGTTCACTGTCGCTATAACATACCTGCATTGCAACTTTATATGAGATAAGTGGATAGGATTAATTTTGAATTGACGCTGTTTTGATTGTTATATTATAAATAATTGCTACTTTTTGAACAGAAAGAGGAAATACCCAAATTAAAATGAAGGATTAAAGGCGCTGTCGGCAATTAAAATTCGAAGTTTGCTCTACATAATTTTTAACTTATGTATGTACATAAATGCAACTATAATTAAACTGGAATACTCCTATTAAAATTCTTATACTTCAAAGTACAATTAAGAAAGCCGATAAAGTAGAAGAATTACAATTTGAAGTCTAAATAAATTCAATTTACAAACTCGTAAGTTTTAAGTAATAGTTAAAAACTTTAAATCGTTTTGGAAATTGGAAAAAAAATTATTAAACAGTAAAAGGAAAATCGGCGTGAAAAAGTTGCTTTACAAGCAATGGGCTAATAGTAAAGGATATGCATATAATTGTGAAGTGAAAATTGCTAATAATAATTATAGCATACAGGGAAAATTATCTAAAAATGAACAATTGAAAAGATAATGAAATAATACCAAGTCTTCAGAGGGAATTAGCTTATTTTACAGTATATATATATATGTAAGATATAATAAAATACGATGGTTGCGCGAAGAAACGAATGGCGACCTGAAAATTAACTATTAGAAATTTGATGTTCTCCCTTCTAAATTCATCTGTTCTTCCAAATTCGAGATGTTTCCATGTTATATAACAACCTAAAATTAACCAATCACAGATTAGCTATACTTCTGCATCATACTTAGTATAAATACTCTTCCCAAGCAATTACGTCACCCATTCCTTTTCCTAGATACCGCCATGCCGACATCCATGCTGCTTTTCGTCCCAGTATAAGATGCCTACGTCTTACTTTAAAAAGACCAGCGTACATAAAAATTATTGTATTTAACTATGATTGGATAAATACCTTGTCTACCAAAAAAGTGATAAAGTGATTGGATGCGAATTATCGTAGAATAAAATTGTGTTTAGAAATGGAAACGTCTGGAAGTGACTGGTTTATGCATCCATCTATCGAACTGCGCATCGAAAATAATACAGATATATGTGTGTGTGTGTATGCAAGTATGTAAGATATAATTCTAACAATGATTTGTTAATAGCACTCGAATTCTTCTTCTTTTTAATGTAATTACGTTTTCTTTCTGTTCTAATAACAGTCATATGCTCATGATAAACCATGCTGAAGTGTGTCGCTTTACTGTTAAACTCTATCTGTTATTCTTATGTAATGATATGATAGGCGTGTGTTACGTAATGGCAAAAGTAAAACTAAACCTTATAATAAATAAATAGAAACATTTATAAACCAGTATAGCAATAAAGCGAGACTATATCCTTATATTGAGAAGGCTTCTAATTTTACCATTGTTTATATAACAACAGTTTTATCTACTATTGAACAAAGCCCTATATGACATAATCGCGCTCATTCCGCACACACGTTCTATTACAAAGTAATCTTATTTTAATCTCTTCTACCTGATTTTAAAATTATACCAGACACTTTTCAATATCCCTGAATAGGTGGTGCGTATCATTTCTGTCAGTTTTAAATAACAGCAAAAGGTAGGTGAGCGGTTTTAGCAAATTTAAGGGATTGTTGAATAGCTATACGCACATAGACATCTATCGTAATGTGTTATATGGATAACATACGTCATCAGTAAACCTTGAAAATAATGTCTTTGAAATGTCCTATTTCTGTTTAGATGCACTGTTTGAGGCGACAGGCCAGCTTTTTCAAACTGTCTCATCAGGTCTTGTTGGATAGTGTCGAAGTACAACCATATTTGTTCTCGCCGTTGTGATGTCTTGTTGGAATCAAATTGCATCCTTCAACTTTTTTCCTCACGATAATGTCGAACTTCAGTGTTTCGGCCTATTACACAGGCCAGCGGTCTGTGGTCCAGAGGCTGTTTGCACATTTTTTAGACGATTTTGCTTTGACGTTAAAAAAATTTCAAAGTCAAAAAGGGAAAAATGTTGTCATAATAGACACATCTTGGATGTGTTTAAATGACTGAAATAAAATGATCCATTTATTATCATCAAAGAGGAGAAAAAAAATCTGAAAACATGGTTTAAGGAATCTAGAGCAAGTTTTTCCAAGGGATTTATGATTGTTGCTGATTTTTCATACAACGGGAAATTAAAAATAAAGAGAGTGGAGAAAATGTTAAGATCATTTCTACATATTATTCAAATATGAAATACCTTCTGTTTACATACAGTAGAGATCAGTAGAACTGCTTTAAGACAAAGCAATAAGCTACATGTCAAAATCTACTGTTAATTTCCTCGAAAAACATTGAACAATAAACTGGTTCAAGACCCTACCCTCCACTCATATCCCCACTAAATATCCTGATCTGTCACCAATGTGGTTTTGCACTTTGGAAAGCTGTTCGAGAGCAATGGGATAAAATACCTTTTCCTATACTACAAAAGGCTGTTTTGGAAATTACGGTGGAGAAAGATAGTGAAGAACAAGTTTTATCAAATGAAACATTTAAAGCACAAAACGTTTAGGCAAAATATTTTTGTAAATACAAGGAAAATCGTCTAAAATGTTCGAACAGCCTCTGTATTCTGATTTCTGACACCAAGTTCTTTACTGATATGTGTGTGCCATAAATGCGCAAGTGTGTTCAGACTGGATTGCCAACTTAAACTGGTAGTTACAATATGCACCCTCTACGCGCGCACACACACACACACACACACACACACACACACACACACACACACACACACACACACAACACATACATATATATTATATATATTGTAAGGTTTATCCTAATTTTAACAACAGTTATTTTAAGTTTATGCAATCTTCCTCTCTTTTCTAGCTTCAGCTTACAGTTTCCTACCAGAATGTATTTTCAGAAACGAGATTAATGCAAGTGAGTAAACAGCAGTATTTAAGTCGATGTTTCACCCACTTCGGTAGAGAGCCTGAGTTCCTGACTATCGCGCGTTTGCCTTTTGGCTACGTCTCTCTAAGCTACTGCTACACTCGGCCGTACTTCAGGCTCTTGTTTGGCTTTGCCGACTTAATTAAGGTTTAGGGGCCAACTACTTAGAATCTTGATAGCTTCTATATCTTTCAGTTAGCTTTAGTTAAGATTTCCTATTAAGTTCGAGCCTAAGTGGAGGCTTTGCTGTACGTTCCGAGTTAGGAACGGATTGTATAATATTTATTTTAGAAATAAAGGGAAGTTAACCCTTCTTAAGTCTTATGTCTCTGTTCACACACTTAAGCGATTATTCGCTTATTATTGTTTGTGGGGTTTCAAGAATTGAACACTGAATTAAATAAGTAAAACTCTACAACCTCTCTCTCTCTCTCTCTATATATATATATATATATGTGTGTATACTTGTGTTTTCAACTAATTTCATGTCATTCAAACGCATGCCGCACTTAGATAGTTCCAGCAATTAGAATAGTTTTTATATGTAAGACAATCAGTTTTGTAAATCTTTGTTTCCAAATCTTTTGTTCAATCTTTGTTTGATCTTTTGTTCAATCAAAGTAAAGATTGAAATTGACTTCTATTCCGTTGTTTTTCAGAAAATCTTTTAAATGGATAAACCAACAATTTGCATGAGAAATATTAAATTTTTCAATAATGAAAGGACAAGTATCAAATGTGTTTAAGAAAAAGCTTTGAATATAAGCCAAGGTTGTTTAAGAAACGAGACAGTAATTTTAGCTGAAGCAAATGAAAACAGTCAAACGGAACAGTTATATCATTTATCATTGATATCTGACACGTGAATGTAGTGACAGCATACCGTAATATGAGAATTAACCAGTTATTTTACATGAGTAAGCAGCCATTTGAGACTGTCATGATGTACTGTAATTAGGGTGTTTGGGAAAGAATCTTATTTCTTTAAAGGCTTTTGATGCAGAAGCTGAAGAAAATAATATCTACTTTAAGACATTCTAGACTCATATAAGCATAGCGAAAACGAATTTAGAAGCTGTAGAATATGCGTAAGGTAGAAATTTACGCTTCCAAACGGAAACAGTTAAAAATGCGATACAGATTTTTTTTCCCCTTTGTAACAGTTCATAGCTATACTTTCCACTGACTGGATAATGATAGAGGGAAAAATCAGGGGGATAAATATTAAAATTCCATTACCGAATTTAATAGGTACAAATATTTAACTTTCCTGTTTGCTTTTCTCATAACTGTGAAATTAGATGAGATTTTTATTATTCGCTGATTTTAAAGAATGAACGAACGATAAAGGGAATTTTCTTTCCTTAAATTCTTTTTAATGTGACGTAAATGCATGGAGATCTAAATTGAATTGGGATTTTGCGTTTATTCAAAGAAACCACATTTCATGCACCAATTTCCTTCTGTTTTCCATCTAACGTTCTTATAATATAAAGTTCTGCCAGAAAACTCTTATTGTCTCATTCCAGAAAATTAAATTATCTGTTTTAAATAGTAACTCTTTTACTACATATGTTTTTTCTCATGTTAAATCAGTTACTTTCTTATCTGTTAACGACCTTCGGAAGAAAGATGGCACTCTTTTATCCACATTTATCAAGCTTTTTGTTACTTCATTTTCTGGCTTAATTTTATTTCAGATACTGCATGTTTTTTTAAAAGCATCCTATAAATATTAAGATTAATATAAAATATTATCTCTAATTCAAAACACCAGTTAAAATAAATAGAAAGCCATTGAATATTTGCTTCATTTATCTTTTTTAATATATTACAGGTATTTTGGCTATATTAAAGGAAGGCCAAGGAAGAATTTTAAATGTTACCTTTGTTTCTTTCAATCTGGAGTTTTGGGGTCATCGCCTTTTCCTTAGCCCAGCCTGATGAAAATGGAACACTTCTAGCTGAAAGACAATTTGCAAACGACAATCCTTGCAATTGTTATTTTAAGGTACGTCTGTCATTTTGTGAAAAAAAATAATTCCTTTTTTTCCCTAATTTCAAATTATTTGATATTCATGTAAAATTTGAATAATTTCTTGATTTCAATAGATTTGTAGATGATGTTATTCGTATATGACTTATAAATATGCAAATTATATAAAGTGCATATAACAGTTATTAAGACTATAAGGTATTTCTCCCGCCTTCTCAGCCTGCCTTCGTGGTGTAGTGGTCAGCACGTTCGGCGCGTATTCGAGAAGTCCGTAGTTTGAGTCCCGGCGAGGGCAGTGCTCATATTTCTCATCTCCTGCTTCCGAAAAAAATCATAATGTCTCTACAGTAGCGCCCGAACTAAAAAAGGTGGTAGATGATGGTTTTGCACCACCAGAATCTGGCGATTGGGTCCCCTAATCCCCAGTCGCCCTTCAAAAGGGGAAGTAGATAAGGTATTTCTCCCGCCTTCTTAGCCTGCCTTCGTGGCGTAGTGGTCAGCACGCTCGGCGCGTATTCGAAATGTCCGTGGTTTGAGTTCCGGCTGCGGCTTTATTTGGACAATCCTTCCATATCGTGTACTCCGCTCAGCTAAAACAGGAGTTTAGAGAAAAGAGTTCAACCAATTTCCTGGCTTTCCCCGTCCTCTCTCAGAAACCTGGTTCCGGCTTGATTCGTGGTGATTGCAGGATACTGTTACAAGTGTAAATTAAAGCTCAATAAAATTTCAAGTATAAAGTCAAAGTCTAAAATTTCTCCACTGTACTATCTGAACAATATTTTAGAACCAATATTTGAAGAAGAAAATAGCAGTTTTACAAGGGAAGGACATCAATAAATTTGAACTTCATATGAACAAAGCCTCTAGTCACACGTATAAGTCAACTGCAGCCTACTCAGCACACAAAGAATCAAAACAGGTGTAAAATAGATCGCATTTAATAAAATACCTGTAAAATCACCTGACGCTTCTCTCACTAACTTTAGACTTTTGTTTTTTCAAAACGAGCCTTAGGGAAAACTGCGTCCAAAGACACTAAACAGACTTTAGAAAACGACCCAACCAAAGTGGGATAAAATTGATATGACGGTGCTGAGAAGAAATTTAGTTTTATGGCACATTCCAGCTAAAGCTGTGTACGAGAGCCAAAGCTACCATATAAAAGTAAATCATGGCAAGAAGTACTCCCTTTATGCATAGAAATTAATTATCGGAATCGTTCCTTTAAAGTGCAAATAAACTTAAAATGAAAGGTATGCAACGAATTTTTGCCCACGATAACTTTTATACCAAATTTCCAAAAATTTTTAGTTTCCATATTTAAGTTTTCTGCATTCATGTTAAAAGTTGGTTAGATTTTGGGGAAAATTGGACAGCCGGAAATGTTACATGAAGCCCATAAAATGTTTTAATGAACAACCGGAAGTGGCACTTTTCGTGAAGCTCATAACAGTTTTGCAGCAATCAACATAACGCATTGTACCATATATAAACTACACCATATTGTTGAAACTGAACCCGTACTGTTTACTGATACCTTGTAAAGTATATTTTAATTTTATAACAGTTTTTTAAACTTAATTGTGCTTTCCTATTTTGCCTCGTTTCCACTTACAGCTCCCTACCAGAATGAGTTTTAGAATCCCGTTGAATGCAAATGAGGAAGAAATAGTGTTAAAGGAAAGTTTAATTTACTTCGTGAGAGAGAGAGAGAGCTGGGAATCCTGAGTAGCGGTCATTTGCCTCTGGGCCAAGTCTCTATAACTGCTGTTATGTTTGGCCGTATATTATGTGCCTTTTGATAGTTCGCCGGCTCGTTTAAAACTAAGGACCAACTCCGTTAGACATGTGTCAAGCTTCGGCTAAATCTCCTAGTTAGTTATAGTTAGTTCTTATTTCTTATTTTTGAGTTCAAACTCGAGTGGAGGCTTTGTCGTAGGCTCGAAGAATGGCGCCAACTGTTCATCTTAGTTTTGAGTGAATAAAGGGTAATTAACCCTTTTTAAGTTTACGATGCCTATTATTTCTAACTAAGCTATAATTCGATTAACAGTTCGTTAAGTTGCTCGACATTTAAATTATTAGAATCAAAGTGAGGAACTCGACAACCTAAATAAATACTTGCTGATAAAAATGAATTTAGATTTGCTGATACTATAGAAAAAATATAGAGGAAAATTAAAGTGTAGTATTCGTAAAGAATTCATTTTAAACAAGGTTCGTAAAGAATTCATTTTAAACAAGGTGGTAACAAGTTGTTAATTTTAAACATATTATAGGAAATAAATTTTTTTATTTAAAATCAGTTAAATTATATTTAAATCAAAATCAATTAAGTTTTATTTATAAATTAATTAAAAATCAATTAATTCAACTCTTCAATAAAATATAGAGTTTAATAAAAACAAAGAGGGGCAAACACTAAATTATGTTGGTATGAATTTAGAAAAACCAGTTTTTATTTTATTACTAATTACATATAATTAAATGCAATCGAAAATTTCGCATTACAGTCCTATCTGTTTATTGGAATAAGAAATTAGATTTTGTCAATAATTGATACATTATTTAAAGTGATACTTTTTTTAAGTGATACCTTATTTAAAGCTCAATGATATTTAAAGCACAGACTTTGCCGGGAGGTCACGTGCTGCTGACACAATATTTTATGAACAATGCTTTGTAAAACAATTATTTTATTTTAAGCAGGAGATATCAAAAATAAGCAAAATAAGCAATGCCCTCACCGGGACTCGAACCTGGACCTCTCGAATACGCACCGAGTGTGCTACCGTTATACCACGAAGGTATGCTGGAAGGAGGAACAAAATACCTTAGAGGATTTCGTGGCCTGTCATGACCATAAGATCAACTTCTTTGGTTAGGTGGGTAGGGCTGCGCCCGCTTTTGGTACCTTATAGCTTTTTATTAAGGGACTAATTTGAAACAATCTACTACTAGTGTTTTCCAAACATTTCATACTTGCATACGCCTTTAATAATTTGTATAAATTTATATGCCATTTTTTAAAAAAAGCAGTTGTTTTCTGAAGTACAGATTGCGTTGATATGAGTCATCACTATGTATTAAATAAAAAACTGAAGCAGGTTTAAAATAACCATTTTTTATTTTAATGTAATTGGAAAAAAAAATGCGCAACTTGTGCTACAGACAAAACCATTCCTCGTGGCTATTGAAACTAAGCAATAACAGACATTTAAATTCAAACACTGATAACATGTCTAAGATTAATCATGCAATAGAATAAACTGGCTCAGAGTATCTTTTCAGCACACAGTTCAAACCGTCAGCTAGCGAGAATACTAAAGCAATCGGAACAGTACTTTGTTTAAAAGTACTTAGCATTCGAAATTATTAACAGCAGCCGTGGTTGGTAGAAACTGTCTTAACTGAAGATTGAGAACCGCAACTTAAATAAATTCAAAACTAATTTGCATTTTAGTGATGATTACTGCATTGTTACAGTGGAAGCATTACAGTTTACATTGTGCATTACAGTGGATGTTGTGCATTACAGTGGATGTTGTGCATTACAGTGGATGTTGTTCATTACAGTGGAAGCATTATTAACGAGATAGATATGTTTGTTTTGACGCGTTTCGTTTCTTCAAATTGGACTCAAAAGATGCGAAATACAGTATTAAATTAGGACGTGTATTAATATTATTGTTTTCACTATTTTTTCTATAGGTGTAAAGAGAAAAGGCTTCTTCAGTATGTCAGTACTAAATCAGGAAGGAGGTCTTTGAATACCTTTACATTCAGTTGTTTGTATTCTTCACTGATATCTATCTACAAGGAAATAATAGGTTTGTTCTTAAAATAAAAGCTAAAAAATTGCTTGAAAATTCGATTAAGAGCTCTTCCTTAATATATATTTTAATATTTCTGAATAATTCTTCATAGAAAGTATATGCAGTCGTTCTCTTTTCCTTGTTGATAAAAATACTCGTAATATGAACTTTGCGATCTTTCAAGTGAATTACAATACTTATTTTCCTGTTCAGGTACAGAGACAGATCGTTTTGAAGAAACCGAGTAGAATTGAAAAATTCCAGTATCACCTCTTTCAGTGTATAGTTGCGAAAAGTCAAATTATTAAGAACTTATAAAATTTTGTCTTTTATTTAGAATTCGGTGGTTGAGTAGCTTTGAAGTCCCATATCCAGTCTATTAATTTTGGAAAAATATTTAATAAATATGTAAGATTTTGAATCCTGATTAGTGTCACAAAACTTTGGCATAGGATGGGGAAAACATGTTAAAAATGAATTTCCTGTATAAGCTTCTACAACCGTGTGAGTATTTTACCATGAGCTAGCGACTTTAGCTTCGCACACTAAACTAATGTACCATGAAGGCTGCTCATTTGTTTACACGATGCTTTAAACAATATACACTTTCGTGTATATGATTTAATAAAATTTATAACTTTTACAACCTTACAAATAACGTCCTTCAGTTTACCAGAAGCCGCTTGAATGGAATACTGATTATGAATGCAACAGTGATTCCATGGCTCATGAGGATTGACTTCTTCAATGTGGCTGCAAAGCCCCCTAAAATAATTAGCTACTTAGATCAGCAGTGCATATAAACAGAACACTGCAACTGTGCTGTAGCTAAGGTGGGGCAAGGAGGGACATGTGTCCCCGGGCGCAGCATCCAAGGGGCTCCAAACTAATGTTACGAAATTTTAGAATGAAATGTTTTCCATCCTTGGCTTATGGTAAGAGGCGCAAAATGTTAAGTTGTTCTCGCCCCTGAAAACACAAACTACAGCTCTTCACTTCGACCAGCTAATATCCTTTTCAGTTCAAAAGCCGTAAATTACATTAAAATGCCTTCTTGTTTGGAACGCTATATTAATATAACGTGATATAAAATTAACACTAAGTTTCCTTCAGTTTCACTTTCTATTAAGGATCTTGCTATGACAGCAATATCTGTACGTTCACTAACCTGGATAAAAAATAGTTTATTTTTTAATATTCTGTCTATCGCTGCATTTGCTTTGAACTCGAAGAATTATGTACACGAAGGCAAAAAAAAAGGGAGAGTTCTATATCTCCCGTTCTACTGGGCTGATTGAAGAAATTCAAATTGCGTTTTTCATGTCTCGAAAGCCCGACTTAGGATATATATCAGATTTATAGCTAGCATCATTCTAACCTAGTTATTTTGACACAAAATCGGACTTTTCTGAAATGACAGGCCAATTGTTTCCATATTTCGACTGTACGACTCAAATTAGGATTAAATATTAAATTTTGTAAAATTTGGTGCGAAATTTGCGGAGAAATTCAAACTTTCATCTTGGCGTATTTTTTTCAGTTTTCGCCAAGAAAAGTTTACTTGGCGATCTTCTTAATTTATAGCAACCTATTTCCCTTTTCCTTTTTTACATTGCAGACGAGCGGAGAAAAAGTTATCATTCATACTTTGCAATAATTTTAACAAAGAGCGTGAACCACATTTTTGTTATTATCGCTTTTAAGAAATATGCCAAATTTCAAAGCGCGCAAATATATAAATTAAGGTATATCTTATGAAATGAAATTTTGAATAAAAAGCTCTAATTTTTTTGCTAGTTGCTTGGAAATACATCTACTTTAAAATGATGGTAAAATTTTATACATTATAATATAAAAGTTTTTTCGAAAAATTTACAAAAATTATTTAACAATATAAATTTTAAAAATAAATCACAAAAAATGGTCTAATTTTATTTGGAATGGACCTAAATTTCGAAATGTGAAAGACGGAATCAAGTAAGTTTAATCAAAACAGAAATATTAATAAATATATATCAAATTCAATTAACATTGAGGAGCTAAAAGTTTGAGAGCTAATTTTTTATAAACTACTCGCGCGATTTTCACAAAATTTGGTAGTTTGGCGTAATTTGAGTCGTAGAATCGAAATATGAAAGAAATTGGCATGTCACTTCAGAAAAAGTCCGATTTTGGTCAAAATACCTATATTAGAACAATGCTATATATAAATGTAATAGTAAGTCGCGCTTTCGAGATATGAAAAACGCAGTATGACTTTTGTCAATCGGCCCAGTAGAACGGGAGATATAGAACTCTCCCCCCTTTTTTTTGCGCAATGTACAATAGCCTCGCCCTTCGCACATGATAGCAAATGGGCTTGTGGTCTTATCTGTGCGCACTCTTATGCCATAGGTTCAGCAAAAACAACTGATTAAAGATTTCAAACGAAGAAGTATAAGTAAATGAAATAAAGTTCTTCGAGTTTCCTCTGACTTTTATTGGTGTAACACAAACCTCACAGCTGAGAAAGGTGCATGATTTTATCAAGAAGGACGTTAAAATAATGTGACTCAAAAGAAGCTATAAGAAAAAGGAAAGCGAAGGTGGCGATGAAACGGTAGGACCGAGTTACTTAAATGTGACTTCCTGTTAAAAAGTAAGGTTAGTTACAAACTGAAGCATCAAGAAATTGGGTTCGAGAATAATTCCCATCATAACTTTACGCAGTATCTCTATATTGTCCAAAAGAATTTAAGACTGGCTAAAGCTACAGCAGAGTTTTCAGGAAAAAAGAAAAAAAAACTTTATTATTAGTTAAACAGGCTGCAGTTCTTTGAAACATCTAAAGACTTCAGTTATTGTGGTATAGACTACAGTTTTCGATTTATGATCTTTTTAGGTTGCCTTTTTAGGTTGTTAGGTACCTAACTATAATATGTTCACTCTTGCCAGCCTTTAGCTAGTTTTTATTTCATAAAACATCTATTTGTGTCGAGTAATGAAATCTGTGTAGGTGTGTTTTTTAGACGATTCCTACCAAATGTACGAATCTTAAACGTATCTTAAAGTACAATTTGAAAAATTTCTGTCCTCCTGTAATTCATTTTTTTAACTAATTTATTTTTTTTAATAATGTTCTTTGTGGTTCAGAACTAATTTTTAATAACTTTGTGATACAGAACTATTTTATAGCTAATTTATTTTATCGAATAATTTCTTTGTTGCACAGAAATCTGTACCACAAAGGAATTTGAGTTATTTCTTACTATTGAGCCAAACTATATTTCAGTATTTCAGTTTTTTCAGATTATTTAGGCATTTTATTTATTACTAATTAAATAGTATGACAAAAGGTAAATCTAGTTTCACACCAGTTTCTCTTTCAGAAAACGCCCAAGTAAAAGACACAACATGATGATCCTTTTATTTGTTAGATCTTAAAGCTGGAACTTGCGAAAGCTGATTGGAATTTCAAAACCATTAACAAAACTTCTAATTATATATTTTTTCTTGATTCAAGGAATCCTGTGGCTGTATATGTTCCAGACCTATAACATGGGCTCAATTCCAAGTGTTACCGCAGAACTTCAGACCATGCAGAGGTTTCACTTTGGCCCTCAGAGGCGGCCAGTTTTTTGCTTTTCCAGGAGACTACTTTTATCGAGTAGGTCACTTGAGTGACTTCGTGCTAGACGTCAGCAGAGTAGCATTCCAGTACCTTAATGATCCTCAAGCAGAATCATCACCCTACAATGGAGTAACTTTTGACATCAGCGCTTTCGTACGTATGCACGAGGTAAGAGCTTGTGAGAAGAACACAATTCCAGATATATTAGTGTCCCTTATCATCAAATTGTTACAGTTTGCCAATGTATTATGTTTTGTCCCTATTTTAAAGATACACATAAATTAATCGTACTCCCATTTTACCATTTTCATTACAACTAATTTACGCACAAACACAAAATTTAATATAATAGAACATTGTACACATTCCTACAAACAAATTAGTACAGTTATTCAGTTGTACTCTGTTCTTTCGACTCTGCATTAGATGGAAGCAGAAAGTTTGATGAAAAGATATTTCACTGGCCCATAGCTTTTGCCGGCTTCAACTGAAACGAGTAGATGGGTTTTCTTAAATCGCTGTGAAAAACGAAGAGGATTATTCGAACCACTGAAAAATGAAGAGAATATTCGAAACCACCGCGAAGAGATATCTTAATTAGAAATCTCATCTAAATCTAAATATTTTGGTCGTAATTAGCGGTAACTCAAACAAGACGCTTAAAACGAGACTTCGTTGCTACTTCTTGTTGCTCTGTCGTTCTTTCCTTTGCTTCCTTCGTTCTTTGAAAGCATTAACGATTTTGGATATACCTAAAATACATTGAAATTTTGAAAGCAATGAAACAGGGATTCAATTAATCGTTAATTACATACACTGCATTTCACTAACTAAATTTATTTTGTTTTGCTATGCTAGCGTAAATGCTTATAAGCTTTCGTACTAACTTATTAACTTATGTATCTCTCTTAGACTTTTGTTACATAGTACAAAAAACGGGATGATATTTGCGTTGCAAACAGCTTCAAGATAATTTAATAATTTTCATTTGTTGATTTTAAATCACTCTGGTTACTTCTAAAGCGAAAGATCATAGAGTATAATATAAATGCCATCACAATCTCTAAGATACTTCATGTAGAGTTTTAGGAGGTAAAAAACGTGGAAAAAGAGCTACTTAAACCGGTTGAAATTCCGCATTCAAACTCTACAGAATGAATGAATGATTAAACAGTCAAGACTAATAATAAAATAGTGGTTTGTAGCATGGCAAAGAAAAACCCAATGAAGATTGTTTGTTAAGATTAGTTGATTATTTGGTCATCTACAAAGCACATAAAGGCTCTTTGTCTAAGTTATGTCTCAGGTAAAGGACTTTTTCGTTGAGTTCGTTTAAGGGAACCTGGCTCGTATTTGTATTATACTCGCGGAACACCATGAAAACTTTTGAGTAGCTAGTTCAGTCGCTGGGATATGAACTCCGATGAAACTACCAATGTTCAGCGGTCAGCGGCTACTAGGAGGAATCAAGATTAATATTCTAAATGCAGAGGAAAATAGGACAGCTGCTTATGCTGTCGGGAATATCCATGAACTGTACAGAAGCCAAACTATGAGATTTGTATTCTATAAAAGCTGATAAGAAGGATGATAAATGAGTAATACTGGATTGTAAGAGGCTGGTTACGTTCCTTGCTATGGGTCGGCGAATAGTGCAATTTGACAATATTGGTGCTAGTGAGTCACAGAATGTACACTGCGAAAAAAAATAAGACAGTTCTATATCTCTCGTTCTACTGGGCTGATTGACGAAATTCAAATTACGTTTTTCAAGTCTCGAAAGCGCGAATTAGGAAATATATTAGATTTATATATAGCATTGTCCTAACATAGGTATTCTGACACAAATCGGACTTTTTCTAAAATAACATACCAATTTTTTTAAATATTTCAGTTATACGAGTCAAATTATGCCTAGATATTAAGTTTTGTAATTTTTGATGAGAAATTTAAAAATTTATCTCTTGGCGGATTTTTTTCAGTTTGCGCCAAGAATAATAAATACCCTTGGCGGACTTCTTAATTTATAGCAACCTACTTTACTTTCCTTTTTTTTCATTGTCCACGAGCGGAAAAAAAGTCATCTTTCATTCTTTGAAATAATTTTAACAGATTACGTAAACCAGGTTTTCGTTATTATAGCTTATAATAAATAGGCTAAATTTGAAAATGCGCCAAAATGTAAATTCAAGTACTTCTTAAGAAATTTTGAATATAAAAGTCTAATGTTTTGCACGCATTATTGGAGATACATCTACTTTAAAATGATGGCAAAAATGCTATAGGTTATAATTCAAAATGTTTTTCGAAAAACCTACAAAATTATTTAAAAATACAAATTTAAAAAATAAATCATAAAAAATTGGCGAATATTATTTGGAATGAATTTCGAAATGTGAAACGAAGAATCAAATAAGTTTAATAAAAAAAGAGATATTAATAAATACATACCAAATTCAATTAACATGGAGGAGCTAAAATTTGGAGAGTAATTTTTTTAAAAAACTACTCTTGCGAATTTTACAAAACATTTTGGCATAATTTGAGCCGTAGAATGGAGATATGGAAAAAACTGGTATGTCATTTTAGAAAAAATCCGATTTTGTGTCAAAATACATATATTAGAACAACGCTATATATAAATCTAATACATATCCTATGTCACGATTTCGAGACATGAAAAACGCAATTTGAATTTCGTCAATCAGTCCAGTAAAACAGGAGGTATAGAACTGTGCCTTTTTTGCGCAGTGTACAAAAGTACAATACAACAGTTTGCGCACTAGATGTCCAAGGAACTTATCGAGCATCTTTACAAAGGACTTATGGAAACCACAAGAACAACACTGATTATGTTGCTTTCTGTCATCCGTGGATATATGACAATATTTACAGAATTACAATCATTGAAATGAAGCACTATGATATGAATTACAGAACAGTTCTGTATCATAGAAATTCCTAGTTTGTTCATAGATTACCAGCGAGTATTGCGCGAACCTTTGCAGTGATGTCTGTTACGATCAACATAAGTAGTATCCTTCTGGGCATAGGGTGTTTAGTGATGAGTTATTGTTCGTATTTGAAAATTGTAGGCCTCGTGTCACAGACCAGGTCTCTAATTTGGGAAAGTATACGAGAGCTGCCTGCTTAAGAAAAAAAGCTGTGTTTTCGTGTGAACTACTTGAGGAAAAACTGGCACAAATTCCCTTTACAGAGGAAGAAAAACATGAAAGAACTGTATGGAGAAATGTTTCCTATGAAAGCAGGACTACCTTGGTAGTCGTTTTTATTCTCTCACGGCATAAAGTATAGTTACGATAGTCTGAGACTTTTATTATATTTTTTATGATTGAAACCCTTTTCAACAAGACAATGCCCAGGCATTCATGGCATACCTCCTTCAGGTCACTTTTTTAATGTCGACAGTTATTCAGATGACAACATCCCTCTGTTGGATTCTGTTTTGGGGGCCAAGATGAGAAGTATATTCTGTAGCCATACAAAATGGCAAAAACAAGATATTCTAGAGCTATTCCAGAATGCGGTCAAAACAGTCTATGAACTGGTATATAACTGGGACTTAACATCTGTCAATACTGTTTCTGAACTGTATGTATTTCCCATAATTCAAGTAATTACTTAGATGACACTAAACACATTTCTTCCGTTTAAGTAGCTGCTTTAATCGAATAAATACTCACCCATCTCCGGAACTGTAGTGATCTTAAATTATTGGTAAAGTTGAAATAATTTTATTTAGAGTTGGAAGAGATAATAATTATTATATTTTAAAACAATTGAAAATTTCAATTTTAGTGGTAGATGATGATTCTTCACCACTAGGATCTGGCGACTGGGTCCCCGACGCCCTTTAAAAGGAGGAGTATACAAGGAATTTTCTCCCTCCTTGAATGTCTTTGTGGTCTAACAACAGGACACTCGGCGCGTATTCGAGAGGTCCAAATTCGAGTCCCGGCGAGGGCATTGCGCGTTATCCGCGTCTCCTGCTTCAAAAAAACCTAATGACTGCGCCGCAAACTAAATGCTGAAAATAACCTAATGACTCTTCAAGACGTCCTAAATTGAGATGATTAAAAATCTTGTTTGAGTGCAGAAAACTAAGTCATATTTAGATATCGTGAAATAACATTTTACATTTTTTAATGCATTAGAAATTTAACATTCATAACACTGAGGGCTGAAAGATCTTTCTTTCTTAGAGAAAACAGGTTTGTTTGATTTAAATTCTTTTAAAAGTAAATTCATTTTTTATACATATGTTTTAGCATTTTTATTCTCTAGATTTTTCGAAACAAGTAAATTAGGTAGCCACTTATAATCATGAAGAAAACCACTTTTTTCCGAAATATCTAAAGAATTTGAATATTCTCTTCCTCCTCGCTTTGCTTATGGGTTTAATTCTCAATGCTTTTTCTCTAAGAATAGCATATATTTCTCGTTAGCAATAAAATAAATGGAATATTGCCTCACGGAACAAACTGGAAAAAAGGCATAAGAGAGTTAAACGAATTTCCTAGAAAAGTAATATAATATCAGAATCTACAAATTAAATTTTCTTTTTTCCCTTCTTTTCCTTCTCAAGAATACAATAAATATGATACCTAACAAATCTTTCAACGAGATGTTTTTAGTAATTTAAAAAACATTCTGGTATTTGACATATTTACGTTTATGAAATGTTTCTTTGTAAAGTTTATTGAATTGCATGTAATATTAGAAGTTACCAAATATAAAAAAAGTCGTGCAAAGGAATGGGTTTTATATTAAGTAAACAAATCCGTTCGATCGAGATTAATTAACCAGGGAACCTAAGCTTTTTGAAATCAGCAGCACCTTCCATGGTATTCGTGGTTCCATTAAAACTCTTGCAGGACATTTTGTAATACATACAATGACAAACTCTCTTTTTCTTCCTATTCAATTTAAAGACATTTTTGTTAGAAAAAGTGAATGTATTTGTTAAGACTGTATCTGAAAACTTTAACGTATTTATTGAGATAAACAGTTTGAATAATGATTTCTTTACGTCGTTTTCGTGTTAATAATGACATAGTGTTGTGTCGCGAATTCTGTGCTTTTAATTTAAGTGTTTTTAATGATTTAAGTAATCAA
>KK116485.1:0-17039 GCA_000611955.2 Stegodyphus mimosarum
AATATAAAAATGCCGTAAAATGTCCAAACGCTCCAAATAAGCGAAAACGGTGTTTTATATGCTGTGGATTCAAGAAAAGCAGAATGGCACAATATTCTTGTGCGAAGTGTAATGAGTATTTTTGCTTGGAACATGCCGTTATGATGTGTAAAAAATGCTCTGAAGAAGAGCCTCAAATAGAATATGATTCTGATGAATAAATAAATACATACTTCCTGTTTTACAAAGTCTTCTGTCACTATTTTGTGTATTGTATACTTTTCATTTTGTAATTGTATTTCTGTATGTTGTATTTTGTATTTCCTAAATTGTGTAATTTGCATGTCATTAAAAAAAAATTCCAGATGTATTCTGGAACTAAAAAGAAAAAGAAGGAACACTTTTCAAATCATATAAAACATTTTATATTATTAAAATGTCATGTGCATTTATCGGATGCAGCGCGCCCAACGGAGGGAAATTCTAGGCGCGCCCGACGGAGTGTTAAAAATGTGCATTTCTCTGCAATGCTTTCATTAATAATTTAAGGGCATTTCCATAGTGTAAATAATGCTATAATTGTTACTTCATTTTTGTTGTTATTATTCAATAAAAACTGGTTTTTGGTGTTACTGTAGAGTAATTTATGAATTTTTCATATTTAATCAGTTATTTGTTGGAGGAAAAAAAAACTGGAAAGTATATTTTATTGGTGAGTAATTTTCATGTAATACATTTAGTATTTCTCTTCCAGATTGTTAACTTGTGCAATGAAGCTGTTTTTCAACTTTTAGCTGAAGATCCTGATGCAAATTCTCCAGTTTTCAAATTGAGACATTTTGAAAGGGCTTTACAGTGTATACCTCCAAGAACAAGTAAAGAGATGATTGCATTTTATGAAAACTTTAATTCAAAGCACAGTTCTAGATATGAAAAAAGATGAATGTGTTCTTGCTATGATTTTATGATTTGAGTTGAAACATCATAATCTTCTTTTCATTTTGTTTTTCATTATCATTTTTAATGATAAATTTGTATCTGAATACCTAATTGACATAAATATGTTACTAAGAACGTTTCATGTTTAGAGAAAAAAATGGTTTGTATTTAGTATTTTAGGGAAGGAATGCTTTAAGTTGAGCAATAGTGATTTGGTTAGTGTTTACAAATTGTGAGATAAGAAATTAATTATTTCTAATTACAAAACAGCATTTTGAACTGTTGTTCTACCTTATGTATTATAATGTAGTTCTATTAGCAACTCGATTTTTATGCTTTTCCACTACTATTAGCTAGTACTTGTAAGGCATTTTTTTTCCATCTGTCACTTTTTCTTTTACAATATTTTAATTCTTTTCAGTATTTTCCATTTCGTTTTAATTTTCTTAGTTTTCCGTATTGGCATTCTTAATTTTTACTTTATTGGATTTTAACGGGCGTATTCCCTTTTTATTCATTTGATTATATATACAAAGAGAGAGAGAGAACAAAATCTGAGATCTGGACTCGTCGGGACATCTCTGATTCTGGATTTGGGAATTTTCCGGATTTTATATCATCAGGTTAAATCTAGTAGGATGACATATAAAATGTATAAAATTTTAAAATCTAAAATAGTTATGTATGAAATAATGAAGCACTTAAAAGAATTAAAAAAAGGAAGAAAGGACCTTGGTATTTATTTATTTGCTTTATTCAATATTTCTTTCAATATAAGTTGTTCAGCTTGCTTTGTTTTGTGTGCTATATTTTCCATTTAGTTTTATAGATAGACAATTTTTGATTCAGTTACAAAGTTTAAGTCCTATAATTACGAAGTTAAAATTACCAAGTTGCTGAATTATCATTTGAAATTTTTTCATTCTTGGCAACCTTTGTGTCACGTTTTTTACTATCAGAAGTGAAATTTTCTGTATTTGAAACTCGAATATAGGTTTCGCTATCTGTTAGTTGATTGGTTATTGGAGCATTGCTATTGCATCTATTATATCATCTTCATTTACTACCATTCTTCACAAATTCGAATAATTGAAAATGTTTGCTTTTTGCTATCCAAAAAACCTTCAAATTTGCAGTGACTATCTTTAAGTTTAGTGTCCGCTATACACTCTGGGTAACATATTATAAGTTCTACTAAAATATGTCTTGCTTCTATTGCGTGCTGAGGATATTAAGTCTGAATTATATTAGTTTTTTTTTCTTTTTTGTTTATTATACTTATGTCTATTTCCCATGTATGCTTTTGGCTTATCTGAATCCTGAATAAATAAATATCTGCATATACTGATTGTTTATCTGACAACAGATAAGTTATTCTTAATTCAAATTATGCTAAATTTAGTCTTTTAGCCTATGAAAATCATTTACAATATCTTTTCATATGGGAAGAAATTTTTGTTAAATTTGTCCTCATCAACACACTGAGCACTTCACAAGTCTGTAATCTGAAGTCTGTAATCATTGCCAAGTGCAATGCCAACATAAAAGGTTACTATGCTGCTTGGTAGTCAGTTACTGATATTTAAAAAAAAAAAATGTTTTTGACATCACTGTGAGTCATTTCTCAAGGTGTATGTGGTCATGTGGGGGTGAAAGCAAAAAATAATAATAAATTATTCACTATGTTGGTATTAGGAAATCAGCAGTGTTTTGATGTAGAATATTTTGGTTTGACATGTATCCCAAGCAAAAAGGCAACTACAAAGCCGAATTATTATTTGATTTCTGCTAATAAATGTGTAATTGTGAAATTACTGTTTCTTCAGCACGGAGGTATTTAGCGCTGAAGTGAAATTAACCTTGTAGACCCTGTAACATGTTTTAATATGAAAAAGTATGAAATCTGCATTAAGTGAAAAAAAAAAAAGTTCTGAAAGAGGAAGAAAAAAAAAGTTGCTGATGATCTGAATTTTAGATTATTCCGGGTACTGGACGTTCGAATTGTGGACTTTATATTGTATGTGACATATCATGTTACAGCCGTTGCTATTGGCTTACTGAAGTCTGTCATCTGTGCAGCATCAGATGGATATAAAAAGCACTTCCTGTGCTTTACTATAATAGATTAAAAATGTGGTCCTATAAAATGTTTATTAACTTATTGTATGTTTGATAAAATATTCACTGGTACGGATCATCCAGAATTCGCTTTCTGCTGTTGCCCAGGACTGCATGAGGTTTTCATGTGACCCTTCGTACATACGGTGTAAATATAAACCAGTGTTTTCTTATGAACCCCTTCATAAAAGCACCAGACTAATCACAGAGCAGGTTAAGTGCTTCCTGAAATAAGCAATATAATCTAAATTATATGTTGAGAAGAAAATAACTTATGTCAGATAAGTTACTTTTTTTATAACCTAATCACAGTTAATACATTATAAATATATGTTAAACTGTGAATTTATTTCATACCTATGCAGTCAGCCTATTTCATTGTGAGGAATGTAAACACAGATGAATCACCACTATTCTTTGGAGTGATTCATTCAGTTAATAGTGCAGCTCTTTGAGGATCATGAGTTATATTGAGCTGTCTGATATATATATATAAATATTTTGATTATATTTTTTAAACTGTGCTTAAATGGAATAATTTTTGCTTATTAATTTTAATTTGCATAATTAAAATGAAATTCAAGAAGTTATTTTAACATTTGATACACAAATTTGATGTGTATATTTTTCACTGAATTTTTATATGAAATGCTGTATTGATGATAACGAGCTTAATCATGAGATTTTAGATATAAGAACTGATAAAATTAATTTTTATAAATATATGAGAAGCTTATAAAGAAGTGTAAAAGGATTGTAGGAACTAATTGATTACTTTTTATACAAGTTGTTCCAATAAAGAAAATTCAGTATGTAATTAAAAAAAAAAAGATAAAGGTATTATATTTGTTACCTCTAGAATGAAATTAAGCTTGTTGAAGTTGAAAGCATTTTGTAAGATGTATTGTTATTCTTATGTAGAAGCAACTACTCTATCATATAAAAAATTCTTTGTAACTATCTTAAAATTGTTATCTTAAAATTGTTTATGATATTTTATGTAAGTTACTATGTTAATGTGGAAACATTTTGTAAATGATACTATGGATTAAGATTTTGTGATATTTTGTGTAAGAAAGTTGTGCCATATTATGGAGTTTAGTACACAATGTACTTGTTTGTATTTGTAAAGTTAGACTTTTTTGGGGGACAAATAAAAGGATACTTATTTTCACTGGTAAAACTGCATATTTTTTTTTTAACTTTCTGAAACAGTCATAGTTATTATAAAATTCCATCTCTTGTTACTTTTCTAAAATTTGAAACCTTGTAAGTAGGATGTTAAAAAGGGGGGTTAAAAGTTTTATTCTCTTAGTTATTTATCCTGGTCAAATACTTCTAAGTGCAGTGTTTCTTAACTGTTAAAGACCAAGATGGCTGTCTTTTCTGCCATTTTCAAAGCTCAGAAAATAAGGTAAAATGTGTCAAGCTTGATGTGCCTACTAACTTCTCTGTCAAAGAACTTTTCGTGAAAGATTCATTTTTTCCTCATTTTTTTCTTTCCCTTTTGCTAGTTCACAATAACATTATTCATTCATCAAAAACATAAACCTGCATTGCATTTGAGTATTCTTAATTTTTTAAGATTTCTTTAAGAAATTGATTCAACTTCATGTAATTTTTAAAAATTTGGAAAATCTCTAAAATATCATAATTTCTGTGATTTTTTCAAAATTCTATCAGTTATTTGTTTAAATTTTAAAAAATTCTGAATTTTAGTTTAGATAGTGGAAATTTTAATTTTATTGAAAGATAAACTTATAATGTATTTTCTTCCTCCTCCCAGCATGCCTTCATTGTGTAACAGCAGACACTTCACATTTGTTTGAGTCCTGGCGAGGCATTGTTCATTTTTCACATCTGTTGCTTTGATATAACTGAATGACTCTAGAATGGTGGGCAATAATTCATCGCCACTAAAATTTGGTGATCGGGTCCCCTAATCCCTCGCCACCCTTTAAAAGGGAGGTGTATAATGTATTTTCTCTCTCCTTCCAGCATACTTTCATGGTGTAACAGTACCACACTCCATATGTATCCTAATTCCGCTGAGGGCATTGCTCATTTTTAACATCTCTTGCTTCGATATAATCTAATGACTGTATAAACTTATGAACAAATTGAATGTGTAGTCAAATGTTGGTTTCAGTTATGCCTTTATTATCAGATTCAATTTGAAATAAATTTTAATTTTTTTAACGTCTGTGAATTCAAGTAGACAGTAATTTTGCTAATAGCTATGCATAATTTAAAATTAATAAGAAGAAATGTGAATAATGATCTCAGAGTATCCCAAAAGGAAGGTAAAGTTAATAATTGATTTTGAAGAACATTTATGAAAAGAAGAATTATAAAAGTATTGTTTCTTTAATTTAAAAGCAAAGTACTAATTATTAAGAGTATTATTTCTGCATTGTAATTAAATTTATTATTTCATTATTTTTTTTTAATTTTATAAACTTCAAATATATATTTACTGCATATTATCTCTTTAAAGATGATATAAAACACTACATCATTTTTAAATTCATAATATTTAGTGCTGTGTGTTCAGGGCCCATTTAATTATTGAATGGTCTGTATTGTCAAATATTTTTATACAATTAAGTGTTGTGCATTATTAATAACTGAAACGTAATTTTGCTCACTAATTTTCAAACAAGAGAAATACTACCCACCAAAAGAACCAAAGATAGAAGTTTTTAAAACTAATAAATAGTTTCAAAATTGCTATTTCTTATGCTGATATGTGAAATTGCTGTTTAAGGGAATCAGAGACACTCAGATAATGGAATACTACCATATAAACAATTTACAGTACAGTGAAATCACTTTTGAACTAAGCACGCTCTGTCTGTCTATATCCTAATCTTTTAATGGTATTTTTCTCATAAACAATACGTTTTATCAAAAACTGTAATTTCTTCCGCAAAAAAATGTTAAGATGATTTCACATTTCTGTAGAAAATTTATAAGGATTTATTGATAAATATTCATCAAAATAAACTAGAAATTACAAAGAAATATAAAAACTGCAAAACTTTTCTTTTATTGCAACAGGAATGTTCGAATGATGCTGCCGAAAAAGGCCCGCAAAGCCATGTATTTTTGTAATACATGTTATGAAAGTGAGCATCATTATATCATTAGGACAATTTAGATAAAAAATTTTAAAACAAGTAAAGAGAGATATAGAGCAGATTAAAAGTAAAGGATTAAAAATATTTATAAAGTAATAAATAAAATGGTTAGAGGAATTTTATAACAAATTTTGATAAAGAAGCACTAACTGCCATTAAAATTTGCCCACCAAGGAAAGAGTTGTCAGAATTGAACGAAATTTTGTATATCTGAATGCAGCATTGATATAAATAAGTGATTACAAAATCAAAGCAAAGGGGTAATTTATTACAGGAAAAACTGTAAATGAATGGTTGTTCTAGTATTCTGTTGGGCCACTTTTAGTGCAGATACATGATTCAGTAAAAGAGGGCGTTGGTGTGGACAGATCCCATATGGTGTCCTGCATCACTTTCTTCAGTCATGAGTCTGTCATAAGTAGCAGTGGTTAAAAGATGTCATGAACGTAATACTAGTCTCTAATGGTGCCATGAATCAGTGTTAGACGTGGCTGGGTTGTCATATGTAACAGCACCCAACAAGCTGTGGAAGCAATGTGTACCTGTAAAGATTAAGGCATTCACTGCAAGGCCTCCACAAACTTACACAGTTGTCATCATTGCTCAGATTTAATCTTGATTAGCTGCTGAAGGCGACCTGGTTTCTTTCGGTGGTGGCCCAATCAAGTCAAGCATAACAACACTCCAAGCAGAGGTGATTGTGGGTGGCTGTCATTAGTACCACACATAACAATACTGCAATACCAAATATCCTTCATCCAGATGCCCCGCAATAACGCATTATACAGACAAACTCAGAGGTGAAAGTGCTGCCTCTGTGTAGATTGCATACAGTGGAGAAGTTGGCTTGTTTTTGCGTGATGTGACAGTACTCACAGTAGTTGGTCTGCCAAGGGTATCCTGAGCCTGGCCAGTATGCTTGTGACCTCTTTTTCCATTGATCCCAATGCCTCTCCACAGGGGGTCAGAGTGGCCTAAATAGTAGGCTACACTTTGAGTTGATTACCTAGCTTCCATCACGCTAACAATTTTTCTCCTCTCGAACTCTGATGGCATGATGGTGGAACAGAATCCCACTGCAGCAGATTAAGAACAGGTAAATGCTCTTGCATACCTTTTTTTATGTGCCATGGAGAATTAAATTCAATGCCATCTGGCGTTATTATACAATGCGCAGTCATACTGCATATCTAAAAATTTGCATACCTGCCTGGCATGTGTCTTCATGCGAAATTTTAGTATGATCTGAGAATTACTTCTTGGTGTGCAAATTTTTATTGCGATGAATATATAATAGAATCTTTTTAAATGCTCTGTAAAGATTTTCTGAAGTTATGTTACAATTACATAAAAAAGCAAATCAATATTTTTTTTAATGAAAGCAACATTTTATTATAGATCTATATATAATAAAATACCAATACATGCACACACAAGTTTCATAATTTTTCTGATAAATGTATAACCGATCTTCTGATTCCTTTCATCCACTTCTAAAAAATAATTTTTTTTTCTATATCTCATTTTAGAATTTTTAAAATCAAACATGATGAAATTGCAAGATTCTGTAATTTATATTCTTTACTTTATTAAATTCTTTAACCTATTGTGCATTTCATTAAATTTTTCTCTTGTTAATTTTTCATCAATTTTTTAATTATTTGTTGCTTTTCTTTCTGTTGCAAATTAAAAAGTATGAAATAATTGCAGTTGATCCCTATTTCTTTAGAAACATTGTAAATAGGCTTGAACTAGATATACAATGACCTTGTTTTGCGTCTACTGCAAAAGTGTGAGTTTTAACTTATATCTAATCTTCAGCAAGGCAATCATCATGTGCAATTATATTCATTTTATTTGGATCTAAATCTTGTACAAATTCTTCAAAATCATCTGTTGCAAAGAATGGATTGTTATATTTATTATATTTTCATAACAATTTTTTGTAACTTTTATCATTTATAAAATTTAAGGTATCTTCTCTTTGAATGCTTTCAAATTTTTCAGTTTTTGCAATTAAATCTGAATAGTTTATCTTCATGAATATTTTTAACACTTAATGCATAATGCATTAGAATTTAAGTTTCCAAAGTAAATTCAGACCCACTAGCAACCGAGCGGTAAAGTCGCTGTAAAGCTGGTAATTCGAACCGGAGTTCAAATCCCAGTGAATGGGCTGGCTGCATGGAATTTTCATTGTTTTCCCCGTGTGTAACACGTATATGAGTTGGTTTGCCTTAGTAAGTCCTTCACAAAGTCATTCCTGCCCTTAGGAAAATAGCCCTCAAGTGTTTTGCTGTAATTAAATTAACCAATAAACCAACGGAAGTAAATTCATTGAAACATTTGTTTTTCCTGATTCAGATTCCCCTGTAATCAAAGCCTGAATGGATGGACGGGTATGAGAGGGTTTTGATTTACGTCTATAATCTTTTCTTCTTTCTAATATTTTTTGATTTTTATCATTTATACAGAAAGAAATTTTGCATCATGCATATTCTATGTTGGTATCAATAAATAATACTAAAAAAGGGAAGAAAATCGTACAAAAGTTTTGGAGGCCAAAAAAAAAATTAGCCTAAATTATGAAGATAAGTTTGCAAAGGAAACTGAAATACCTTAATCAATTCAGAAATTTCATAAGCCTGTTACTGATGTGACAGAGAAAGCCCGTACCGATAAAAAGAAACCAATCCCGTCAGCAACCCCTGTAAACGTCTGATAAAGACTTAGATATAAGGTTTAAGAAAAGAGTTTAGATCTGCCTTCAGAATTGTTTGCTACTCTTAATGAAGAAAAAATTGCTCAAATAATTGAAAAATCAACTGACTTAAAAACAAGAATAGGTAAAGAAAAAGGCTTAGTAAACAGTCAATTTTCTAGGTCTAAGAATTTAACTGAATCAAAAATTCAAGAAAAGAAATCGACTACAAAGAGTAATGATAAGAAATAAAAAGTGATGGAGATATATTTAGAAAGATTGCATAAAATATAAAGCTCTTCAAAATTGCTGTTCGGTAAGGGCTTAGAAAATAAATTACATTTTTTGAAAGACCTAATACAAAAAAATTGCAATGGTTCTAAATGTAAAAATTCATCAGATGATGATTTTGCTAGACAACTTACTAAGACATGATACAGAGTTGCTAACTCTCCCGATTTAGGCGTGAGACCCCCGATTTCTGATCACACTCCCGCCAACCCGATTTGTAGTATATTTCTCCCGACTTTCTCTTATTCTTAAATTTTCTCACGATTTTTATGTAGCTTGACTTAATACTTCGCTTTGACTTCACTTTTCACCCCGAAAAGTGATTTTTGGCCTCTGAAAGCTTGTCCCGCCCCCTCTAGATGCATATAAAATAAACTGAAGTCTTTTCATCACTGAGACTGCAGATTGCAGTCCTCAGTTGACAACTCTTCCGGTAGGGTGGCTTCCGACCTAAGGATCGTTTGCCAAACGGAATTCCTTAGTTGATAATAAGGATGCTTTGAAGTCGAATTTGAATGCGTGCGAGCGTATGAATGATGCTGTTCCTCTGAACTGAAAAATGCCGCTTGTGTCGCTATCTTCTGCCACAAGGTAGGAGGAATGTGTCAGCACAAGAGTATTTAAGCAAGTGGCTTCTGAAAGGCCAAATTCAATGACACTTAGTCTTTGCATCGCTAGAGAAGGGATAGAACACTATGATAAATCACTTATGAAAAATGTTCCTATTTATTACATATGGTCATAAATTTGTGTATATGTACAGGAGTGTGTAAAATTATAATATGACTTTCGAAAGGCACTGTGTATGAAAAGACTATTGTCTGCCAATGACCAACAAGAATCGCTGTTAGCTGTTAACTTTGAAATTGTGTCTGACACAATCAAAAGAAAGACCGCCCAGACGGTATCGTGGTTAGGGAAGGCGACTGCGATGCCGAAGGGCCCGGGTTCGAATCCCGGAGAAGCATATATATGAATTATCTGTCCCTTATAGGAGGTAACGGTGGCTATTAGACGCCTCCACAATAAAATGGCTGCCATTTTTGGCCTTAGAAGTGGCCAATGCTGAAAAAAGCGGAAGTGCCCGCCATTTGATTTAAAAAAGTCTCAAAGGAAATATTGCCTATCTAGTAGTGATAAAACAGAATTGTAGTGAGTACTTTCATATACAATTCTGGAGAAAGGTCGGCCAGCGCGTAGAAGCAGCTCTTTATTGTTGAGCAATTACATGCTCTCCCAGGTGGGAAACTGTATTTTATGGTTAGCCAGACACTCCTGGAAATATCACAACATCAGAGTTCATTGATGAAATTCTGAGACTTGTTTTTCTTTTCAGTCTTTCACAGGGTTCCTGGACATTTTACGACGGCATTCTAACCCATTACATGTACCATGATTCTCACATGGCTGCCTCGTACCCCTGATCGAGCATGTGAACATATAAAGAAACACGCCTGCTCCATCCGAGTTTTGACAGATTAGTCAGCCGATTCGTTTACATCTAGTACGTTATGCATAGAATTACACATAGAATACACCTAAGACATTTACATACGATACAACACATGAATTTCGTGAATCTGTAATATTCCCGGTAACCGTTCTGTCATTATAAAATGCTAACTTTTTTTTTTTTATAAATAACTACCTGTTACCCGGCATGCGTTGCAATGCTGCTTAAAGAAAAAGTGTTTGTGTTTTAATTCTGTTATGAAATTCTTCCTTTATATGTATTTTGTATGTTTCGATTGGCTTGTGTCACCTTATGTCAAGGTTGATAATGGTTCGGGTGGTGAATTTAATTCTGGCACTTTTAGTTTTCCATCCCCGCAGCACGTTTTTGGTGCTTCATTCTTGTTTGAGAGCTCTGCAATACATGCATAATTTATCCATCGTTCCAATGACCACACTTGGATGAAGACTGTAATCATAATTAGCATCTTAATGGAATGCACCAAGATTTAAATCCCCGCGCAGTGTTCGTCTTTATCGAGCAGTGTTTAGTCGAAAGTTTTCCCGCCTCGGTCTCTGTTGCTCGTCTGTTTCAAACGAACGGGTTTAAACAGTGCATACTCGAGCCTTTTCCATTCTTTCTTTTTTCCCGTTGCTCGTTTGATTCTGAAGCTCGTGATTCCTTTTTTTTTTTTTTTTTTTTTCTTGAGGTGTGGATCGAGCAATCGATTGTTGTAGACAATTGATTGTGTATTTGTATAAAAGACAAACAAACATTTTCATCTAGAGGGATTTTCTGAATAAATTGGCTTTGGGATGATAATGCGTTATTTTTTTTTGTTAATATATTTCTCCTACATCAATCTGCATTACATTTGGATGATTTTTATTTTCTAAGCGTGTGTCTTTTCCACCCGTTAAAGAATGTTAATTTTCAATGGTGGGCACTTGCCGTCATAAGGCTTTCGCGACTGCTAAAGCCGGAAGCAGTGGTCACTTTGTTATGGAGGCAACTAATGGGTGGGCCACTGTTGCCTCCTATGAAGGATCCGACAATTTACGTCCATGCCTTCTCAGGGATTCCAACTCGGGCCCTTCGATACTTCAGTCACAGTCACTAACCACATTCCCATCTGGGTGGCCGTTAAACAATATTAAATGCTTCCAGTCAGCTATAACCCAGTCCTGGTACCTTTTCGCGAAATTCAATCTGAATATATATATAGCGTTTAGACAGTGCAGTTTCTTCATTCTTTCTTTTTCTCAAATCATTTTTTCATTTAAGCACTTTTCGAACTGCTGAAACGGTATCATAGACTCGTATGTCTTGCTGAAGAAGCTTTTTAAAATCCACAGATGTACTTGCTGTCTTCCTTGTCGACATCCGCACAACAAATCTATTATTACTCAAATGTAAGGCAGGCGTACTTCCGTCTCCCTTTTCCCCCCTCCCCCATTTTCTATTCTCTCTCTCTTTTTTTTTTTTTTTTTTTTCCCGGGGGGTTTTTTTTTTTTATTTTCACCCCCATTCAGTTTTCTCTGTTTTGTCTTGGTCGTTATTCCAACTCCTCCTTGAAAATTTAAAGAAATATTAAAATTTTTTAAATATGAAAAATTCGACATTTATAATAAAAATCAGAAAAGGGCAGCTGAGCGAGAGACTATTACCAGAAAATTTATCGAATAAACTTGCGAATTTATACGATAATCACTAAATAAAGAGTAATTATTCAAGAAACTCGCAGCAATTTTTTCCGAAAATTTAAGTTAAAATTAAATTATTGCCCTAACTGTAACCTTTCAGGTTAGCAGACTGAGGTCGCTTAAGAGAAAGAATGCTTGTAAATGGTTGAGAATGGGACATCTGAACCTTTTTGAATTCTAAGAATCTTTAAACATATTTGAGATTTCAAAACTTGAATCTTTTGTGCAATTTTGGTCATTAAAATATTCGGAATCCTAATTCAAAAATACGCGAAAATTTCACCTTAAAACTTAAAGAACTACTTTTGCTGACGTTGATCAAAAGCATTCACTAAAGTAAAAAAAAAAAATAAAAAATCTGAAAGCTTTCAAATTTTACATTACCCCCAAAGGTGCGTTTCCCCCCCCCGTTTTGTGAATTACCCTTATTTATTAAATATCATGTTCTTCGCACTTAAACCATAAAATTCAGTTCAACAGCAATATCGCAAAATAATTTTAAATTGAGATTATCTTTAGAAATTTCGGTACACACTTTCACGCGCTGGACATAAAAATGTTTTTCTGTAAAAAGTTGGTATTGCTGGCTTTGAAATCTTTGAGTTTGTTAATGAAAAATTCGTTATAGTTTTAGAGAATATTGTTACGAATTTCACATTTATTTGGCTATTTATTTAGAATTGTAATTAAAATTCCTTTTTTATTTTCCCGTGCAACGCAGACGATTTTTGTAGAGAAAGCTACATAAAAATAAATAAATAAATAAAATAAAAATTTTAAAAAATAAATAAAATAAGCAGTAAATTAATTGAAAAGTGAAACGACGCAAAATGCCAAAACGAAAGTAATAGTCCTTCGGGATTCGAATCACTTTGGACTGAAAAGAAAAGGAAAATAGGTTGCTATAAATTAAGAAGTTCTCCAAGTAAATTATTCTCGCCGAAAACTGAAGAAAATACGCCGATATAAATCTTTGAATTTCAGTGTAAATTACGCATCAAATTTTACAAAATTTAATATTTAGGCATAATTTGAGCCGTAGAATCGAACTATGGAAAAAAAGTTGGTATGCCATTTTGAGAAAAAGTCCGATTTTGTGTCAAAATACCTATGTTAGAATAATGCTATGTATAAACTAAATATATATCCTAGGTCGCGCTTTCGAGACATGAAAAACGCAATTTGAATTTCGTCAATCGGCCCAGTAGAACGGGAGATATAGAAGTGTTCTTCTTTTTTTAGTCTAAAGGGACGTCGGAAACATTAAAAGTCTGTATCACTTTTTAAACTGTTGCCACAAAATATTGCAGCCTTGTATTATACTATTTAAAGAAATTAAATAATGAAGAATGTGCATAAATGTATGTATGTTTCTCGCATTGTGATAAAACGACGGTACCTAAAGCCATCGAATTTTGAATGCCGTCATCCTACCGCGAATATAGGCATCTGGAAGCCCAAATTTGGAATTTGTTTTATTAACGATTTCATATTTTGTAAAACTTTAACGAATTTTTGATAAACAAACTCGAGGATTTCAAAGTAGGCAATGGCAACGTTGTACAGAAAAAAACATTTTTATCTGCAGCGCGTGAGACTGTGTGTAGGAAATTCTAAAGATAGGTTCAGTTTAAAATTATTTTGCGATATTGCTCTTTAACTGAATTTTATGGTTTAAATGCGAAGAACATGATATTCAATAAATAAAAGTAACATACAAAATGTTTAAAAAACGCCCCTTTGGACGTAATTTAAAATCTACCTTTCAGATTTTCTTTTTATTCTTTTTAGTCCAAAGGGATTTAGTCCCGAAGGACTATTACTTTCGTTTTGCGATTTTGCGTCGATTCACTCTGAATGCCCGTTTCACTTTTCAAATTGTTGCCACTAAATGTTATCGCTCTGCATTAAATTTTAAAAAATGAAAAATCTGCATAAATGTATGCATGTTTCTCGCATTGTGATAAAACCTAGAGCCATCGAATTTTGAATGACGTAATCCTACTGCGAATATGGGCATCTGGAAGCCCTAATTTTGAATTTGAAATTTGCTTTATTATCGATTTTATGTTTTGTAACATTTCAACGAATTTCTGATTAACAAACTAAATGATTTCAAAGCGAGCAATGGCAACACTGTACGAAAAAAAAAAAACATTTTTATCTCCAGCGCACGAGACTTACGGAAATTCTAAAGATATGTTCATTTTAAAATGATTTTGCGATATTGATTTTGAACTGAATTTTATGGTTTGAGTACGTAGTACATGATATTTAATAAAAAAAGGTAGCACACGAAACGTTAAAAAAACGCGCCTTTGGACGTAATTTAAAATCTGAAATCTTTCAGATTTTTTTTTTTTTTCTCTCGGTATAGATCAACTTTGCCTTGTCTCCCATTAGCTTGTTTCCCTAATTTGATTTTGTAAATAATTCGAATCAGCTATTCGTATTTCTAATAAACAGATTCTGGTAAAGAATAAAAGAAAGATAGTACAGTTGGATAAATTTAGAGATCATATTTTAGTATTAGTTCTTTATTTACTACGTTTAATACTAGCTTTTTGTTGCGTATAGCCCAATTTCATGTAGAATAACATTTAAGAGTAACGACCGTGTTATATACACGTCAAATGTACGTGCAAATTTCTAGTTTCTTCCTCAGACAAAAACTCGTATCAGCTTTTGAAATAGAATCAATGTTTTACATAATGAATATTAAGACAGGTGGTACATCTCCGCTATAGAACTAAGCAGGTGGGGTACTATTTTCTTCTCCGCTAAGAATTCAGCAACGGTGAATAATTCGAAGAATAGCTTTGCTGCATGTGTTGAGGTTTGCGCGCGGAGCCTAGGCTCTTCCTATTTTTAAAGTCCGTCCTTGTCATTGCGCAGTAGTGTCTTCCTCCACAGGCACAGGGTACCACAACTATATCGTCTGAAGTAGTAATGAACACTGTTCTAAATTTATTTCTCGAAACTCTGTCGTCTGCCAGAAATAAGTGAGTTGCATTAAGCGCAGACTTTCAGGCCTGGCCGATTTTTTTTAATTGTGACACTAATTTCAAGGATTCCATGCAGTCATTATCGTCAGTTGTGCTCACGGAGTGAAGGGATTTCAGCATTTCTTGGAGATTTCGCTTGTTTCGAACTTAATTTTCTTTACCTTTTTTTTTTTTTTTTTTTTTTTCGTAAAAATTTTTTTTTTTTTTTTCCTTTCTCGTATTTGTTTCTGTATCATGAGATCAGATGCCTGCAACGACGTCACATGGATTACGTAAATTTCGTGGGCTAGATTGTATTGTGTATCATAACAGAGGAAGAAAACTTATCAGAAAAGGAGGCTGATATAGAAATGGTAAGATTAGAATTATTTCATAGTCAGATTTCGAGTTTAAAATCGCCTACTGACGTAAATGGAACTTTGATATCATGTTTACTTTTTTGTTGTTTACACTATGTTAATTTCTTTGTATTTAAATATTTTGACGAATTATTTAGAAAAGAGAATGTGATAAACATACTTAAAAATTGTTAGTGAAATATATTTTGATTTAATGCTGCAAATGCTAAATACAGGAAACAGAATATAAAAGTTGATGGACTTGGCATTTTGAATTATAAAAGAGTATGAATTTAGCAAAATGTTATAAACTATAAAAATATTGAATTTATGGAGTTAATTGCCAGATCTGAAGATCATTTAAATGCATTGCTTTTATGGGTGATTGGAGTTTAATAAAAATGTTTAGTAAGATTATAAAGCATAATTATGGCATTTTCTACTGAAATTTATTATTACGAATGCAATTCAAAGAGCATACATTTAAAAAGTCTTCTGAAAACATGTATTTACAACTACGCTTGAAGGAGTTTCTTTAAGTAATATATACAGTATAGTTAGTTGATTGATGTAATAATCATCATTTGTTAATTTATTGTAATATTGTATTAAAATAATTATTTCAGAAATACACATGTTATTTAATTTTATAACTAATTTAACAGCAAAATATTGAATTGGTTTCTTATAACTGATTTTTCGGTTTGCTAATAAACTGCGGAATAATTGCCTATTGTCATATATTTATATTTAATTTTTTCATTTATTTAAATTTAATTTTTTGAGGGAGTAATAACAGGAAAGTAAGCAACTATATATTTTTTTCAAGCATTTGAATAAATAAGTTTTGTTTTAACTATCATTAAATGCTCTGTGCTACGTATTTAGAACTTGAATTAGAATTTGAACTAATTAGAACGAAATGCTTTATTAAAAAAATTATTAATAGGGATTGAGAAAATAAATAAAAAAATCTGCATTATTCAAATTTTATGTTTGGAAACAAATCTAGAAAAAATATAAATTTTAATGAGGTAAAATAATTAAATAGATAGTTAACAAATAATAAAAAAAATAATTTTTGTGGTGCATAATTAGTTATTGTATTTCATATGCATATTGAATAACCCTGTGCTTTATTATTTTTGTTTTTACGTATTATAATAACACATATTACATATTATAACATTATCAACTTAATCTATGTTAATTAAAAAATAAAAATATGTCAGTGCTATAATTTTTTTAATTATTAATAGTTAAGTAATTAAATGTGTTATCTTTAGTGTCATTTATTCTTTGTTAATTAAGCTTTTAAGCTTTGATTGAATTCAATTTTATTTAAATTTTTGCTAAATATTTACACTTCTGC
>KK116485.1:17218-59083 GCA_000611955.2 Stegodyphus mimosarum
GTATTTAATATACAATTATTAAATATTTAAATATTTCATTTATAAATATTTTATTTAAAAATAATTTGTATTTAGTTTTTATTCAATATGTTTCAAAATAATGTTTCAATTTATTAACCGTATATCATATAATCTCTTCTTTATTATTTTTTTAATTATAAAGTAAAAGCTATGAATTTTGAAATAAAGTAAGATTAGAAAGTGATATACACTGAAGTGTCACTGAATTAAGGATACCTACCTAATAACGAGTTGGACCTCCTCTGACCTTGATAACGTCTGCCACACGACGAGGCATAGATTCAACAAGCTTCTGGAAATGTGTCCACGGGAATGGCTTGCGAAACATTGGCTAAAGCTGTCCATGATTCAGTCAGGTTCGCTGGCGCTGTGTGATGGTCTTTCATGCCTTGTTCCAAAACATCCCAAAGATGCTCACTAGGATTTAAGTCTGGCTTTCTAGGTGGCCAGTTTATGACAGAAAAGTCAGAGGAATGCTCATCCAACCAGCCAGTAGCCAACTGGGGCTTGTGAGAGGTAAAATTGTCTTGGTGGAAAACTTTATTACCTTGCGGATAACAGAACAGCATAAACGGATGGGGGTGATCACCAGTAACTCTACGTACCGAATTGCATTGGGGGAAGTTGGTACACTCACCAAAGTTCCCAAACAGTGCCACGAAAAAACACCCCAGACTATGATTAATCCACCATGCCCTTGTACAGTTCCAACCTGACATGCAGATCCATGGCTTCATGAGCCTGACGTCATATTCTCAGCCTCCCGTCGGCGTTAAGTAATCGGAATCGAGACTCATCGCTCCGTTCTACTCGTTTCTAGTCCTCTACCCTCCAGTCTCTGTGCTCTCTTGCCCAGGCAAGACGTGCAGCCCGATGGCGAGACTTTAGCAATGGTACTCTCGTAGATCGACGGCTCCCGAAACCCATACGGTGAAGCGAGCGTTGCACAGTCCGTTTACTGACTGTACGACTGGCACCGTCATTTGACTGGGTGGTAATTTGAGCTAATGTTTGACTTCCCTGGCTACGTACAATACGCCTGAGCCGTCTCTCACCACGCACTGCCAAGGCTAATTATCCTTTGCAGTTTGCCCGGTCGCCTAGTTTCTTGTCCACCATCCATGTATTCTTGGTATACCCTTGACACTGTCGACTTCGAAAATCCTAGCTGTCTGACGATTTCGGAAATCGAATGGCCCACGCGTCGCGCACCTACGATTTGTCCGCGATCGAAGGCATCTAAATCAGGCAATTTACCCGTAATGGCAATTCCAACAACTAATTCAGAACACTAAGACTGATATTATTACCGAACTATTGCACAGAGCAACTTTGCCGGTTCTTGACATCAAGCCCTAGGGCACATGACATGTATGAATCTGGACGTGGAAATAATCTTTGAAAAGAAAACGGAGTAAAGGAAAAGGAGAGAAGCACCAAAAAGGACCAAGGTAAAACATCTGACAAGTTCTCAACTAGACGACAGAGATGAGCATTCCATGAGAATTCTAAGGAGGAACAACTTCGAGATGCAAAAACTGTCATTAAAGACGATGCTGAATACAACAGTTCTGCAATTCTGCTATAATACAACAATTCAACCATATTCAATACAACGAAAATACAACCCAATGCAAGTACTACTGCAATCTAAACTACTAACACAATACAACAAATGCAACACTTCAGCATACGATACAACACAACCTCAAACTACACAGAGTTCAAAAAACTACTTCTAAACAGCTTAAAAACATCGACACAATGATCAAAAGGATTGGAAGTATACACAACTACCAGTTGAGGAGCTAAGTGATGAAATTGTCGTCTCCACCCATAAAGTGTGAGGGGCTAATGGCCGGATATTTTTATCTTCAAAGAGAACAACCACAGCACGCGCTATGTATGCAGTTACCACAGCGCCCTCCCTTGCGCATAAATGATGCGCAGCGCTGCACAATTTGCATAGCCCTTGCTACCCCTAATTCAGTGGCACTTCAGTGTATAATGCGCCTATTCCAATGGTACCAAATATAAAGCGAACTCAAAGTCATACCCGAAGTAGACAAAGACATTGGAAATATCAGGTTTTAACGAAAGTTTCCAGCCACCGCAAATATCATCTACGCAAACAGTTCGCGTTGGCATGTTTAATCATATTTTGTGAAACGATTTTTGACACATGAAAGAAACAGACTCGCTTTACAATACTGTGTTGTGAAATTTGTAAAAAAATATCGTTATCATCAAGCACAAGGCGTCTAAAATGGAACTATCACGCTACTAGATTAGATCCATCGTTTACTTCCAGTTCCGTTGCAAATAGTCAGCAATAGAATGTCACCAAATTATGTGTACAGCTTTCACATCGTATCATATGACACTGTGAAGGTTTGGTACCGAAAGTTCAAAAACAAGGACTATGACATTCAAGAAGCAGAGCGCTCTAACCAGCCTTTGATGTTGATAAGGCCTGCTTACGAGAACTTGGAAGAAGATCAGTATGCAACCACTCGAGAGCTTGCTAAGGAGTTAGACGTTAGTGCGGTGTCCATTATAGTCGCGCTATGCATCGTATAAACTGCACGTGCAAGTTCAATCGCTGGGTACCACATGAGCTGACTCTGACTCAATCAGATAAGGACAGAAGTGTTGAAGTGAATTTACTTCAACAACATAGGCCGAAAGGAGTTTAGTCTGCTCCCGGTGAGCCCGTCGGCAGCGTCGCAAAGCGAAATTTGACTAACAAAAAGATCATGAATTCGCTGAAACAGCCTTGTATTTGGCGTACATTTACTAATTAGAAATCAAGAAAATTTCCTCGAGAAAATCCAACTGACCAACGGAAGAAGCTTTTTTTCCCCCTCCCCCCCTAGATATTTTGTTCTCCGGATGAAAAGGACCTGTAGCTGTCCTCGAAATCGATTGAGTGTTTTAGTAAGTGTACGCCAAATATAAGGTTGTTTCAGAGAATTTGATTGTCACACTGACGTGTTTCTCTTCTATTCTAAAAAGATCATGCTTTGTATCTGGTGAGACTGCCATGGTATTATCCATAAAGAGTATCTAGGAAAAGGTAAAACCCTCGACAGTAAGATGTACAGCGAGATGCTAGTCCTTGTAAACGCTGCTGTCAAGGAAAAACGTCGGATTGAGTTCCGGTGCGAAAAGGTAATGTTCCTTCAAGATAATGCAAGTCCACATGTATCTGCATTCATCGGCTGGACTCTGTACGGACAGGAATAGGATCTTTTGCCACACCCACCATATAGCCCCGACATCGCGTCATAGATTTGGTTGTTGGTTGCTACCGGTACTAAAAGTATTGTTTCATATTTTACCCCCTAACTTTATTATAAACGTTTGTTGTCAGGAAACTTACGTTACAGCCAGATATATATAGCAAAATGGGGGCTAGAAGTTTCGTTAACGTTAGTTAATGTTTAAAAATCTCATGCTATGAAAACAGGTGGGAAAAAAATAATAAAAGGAAATATAATCTACAGTCTGAAAAACTTCAGCTTAAAGTCTAACACGAATAATTTGTCATAAGAATTAGAAATGTTTTGAAAAGTTTAAAAGAAAAAGTTTAAAAATCTAAAACTAAAAAATTGTAAACTGTCTATCGTACAAGAATTCTAATTTAAAATCTGTAGCGGTTTTACAGATTTGATCAAAAAAGCTGCTAGTTAAAGAATTAAATCTTTTAGAACTCAGAACGTAGAACAATAAATAGCACACTTTAAAGCGAGCTATTCAAAATAACATTGCCATATGGTTGATAAAAAAAACTTGCCATAGTAAATTAACACTAAGTGAAATCTTGTGCGCTAATTTGTTTTTAAGGGCTTAATTATTCATGACGTAGCTATGCAATTTTTTATTGGATCCTTTGCGCATAAGCTTTGCATTAAATACTTTTTTTTCCCAAATGAAGAATACTCTTTTTTTTTTTTTTTTTTTTTTTTTAAATTTTGTCAGGACAACAAAATACGAATTAAAAGTAATAAAGGTTTTCTTTGAGATGTTTAATGCGATTTTCATTTAATTTTTAACTTAAAATTAGTAAACTTCAAGTTTTTATTAGTAAAACTTTACATTAAAACGTTTAGCTTAAAATTAATAAAAAGTTATAAATTATTTTCTCCCTCCTTCCAGCATACCTCGTGGTGTAACGGTTAGCACGCTCGACGCGTATTGGAGAGTTCTAGGTTCGACTCTCGGCGAGGGCATTGCACATTTTTCATGTCTCCTGCATAAAAAAAATTCTAATGACTCGACAATGGCGCCCGAACTAAAAAAAAATGGAGTGGATGATGATTCTTCACCACCAAGATTTAGCGATTGGGTCCACAAATCAATCCCGAGTCGTCTTTTAAAAGGAGATTTTCTCTCTCCTTTCTGCATGCCTTCGGGATGTAATGGTAGCACACTCGGCGCGTACTCGAGAGGTCTTGATTCGAGTCCCAGTGAGGGCATTACACATTTTTTACTTCTCCAGCATCAAAAGCCCGACTCTACAAAGTAATAGCCAGGTTTTCCCGACTGAGTTAAATGAAGGTAGACAGTTCTGGGCTAGGTGATTCAGTTCTGAGTAGGGTTCTGGCTGGGCTAGGTACACATGTGCTTAAAAAAGTTACTGTTTTAAGGATAGTGTACATTATTACGAGCTGAGTAAAGTTTACTAAAAAAAGTTCAAAGTATATAAAAAACGTTTACTTGAACAAGTGGGAGTTTAGATGCCATTTTCTTTCGAGGAGGGGAGGGAAAAGACAGAGAGAGAAAAGTGATGACGAGGGTGACAGTAAACGGCACACGTGACAGGGAGGAAAAAAAAAATTGTTGATGAGAGTAACAGTAGATTACACGTGATAGCAGAGAAAAAAGCGCTACGATTTTTTATTTATTTACTTTTTTTTTTTTTAAGAATTCGGCAAGTTATAAAAAATGAACATCTTTCACCTGTTTTTCCTTAATTAATCGGAATGAAAATATATTAGGGGATAAAACGCGAATCTACTATCATTATCATTGTTTTTAAATAAAGACTGGAATCTGTAACAAGGAAAATCGAATTTGAACAGTGCTGTATTCAATACATAATTTAGTATAATAAACTTACATTTAGGTCTTCAGAAACACAAACATCGTTTTCGAAATCCTTCTCAGTTCCTGTTTACTAGTCTGTTTTATATTTCTCTAATTTTTTACTTTTTAAACAAGCAAACGAGGCCAAAATATTAAAAGCGAATTCGTAATTAAAAAAATCTCATGTGCACATCACATGACTTCCTCGTAGGGCCTGTTAAATTATACACATTTTTTGCTGCATTTCATTTAAACTTATTTCTCGAATTTCATTAGAGATATATTTCTCTTTCTATTGATTTTCTCACTTCGCGGCAAGGCAAAATAGATAAAATCTTGAAACATTTTCATTATAAATTGTAAAATATTGATAAATATAAAACACCAGCTACACTGAAAAAGAGTTACAGAAAACCATTTTTAGAATTAAAATCAGAGTTTCTACGAAAAAATAAACAATTCGGCCTGCGAACAGAAAGACAGATTTTTTTTTTTCGGTGCACAAAACTTACTTTTGGTCCCACTCGGCCAAAAGACACTAAAGTTGGTGCACAAACTGACTTAATTCTTTATCTACTAAGAGTTTCAGGTGTAAACAAATGGCGGCTTCCTTAGGCTCAGCGAGACTTAAACAACTTTTAAATTGTTGATAATTCTAGAACTATTGCATGTATGAAAACCTTAACCAGAACAGGGTAAAACATAGTTCAATCACTTTTAAAGCAAAAAAAAATGCAGTTTACCAAAATATGAGAATAAAAAAAACTGAGCTCACTGAGCCGAGCAACAGAGTGGGTATACGCACACGCACATTTACATACATATCTATATATATATATGTGTGTGTTTGGTGCGGTTGATTGCAAATAAAGAGGAAGGGGCACAACTACGTGTTATAGCAGTCTACATGTAAATATCCGTTTTGACCGCTCTCGAATCAAATTTAACGATGTTTTTGCTTGACATCTGTACGTACGAACAAAATGATTCTTTTTCGCAATACGGATTGTAAAATGGATTTAAAATGAATTCAGAAGACATTTTTCCTGACATCTGTAGCTATGTATGTACTACTCACAAACGAGTAGTCCCAGAACATTGAAATTTTGTACATTGGACTGCTATAACATGTAGATGTGCACCTTCTATTTTGGTTCCGATCGGAGGTCCCAAAACTTTTAAATATATGTATATATCATAATTAGAAAACATTTTTTTAAAGAGTGGATCCACTCTGTTACTCGGCACAGTGAGCTCGGTTTTTATTCTTATATGTTTGTAAATTTTTTTGTATGTATTTTCTCGCTTTAAAAATGATTGAATTATGTTGTTCTTATCTTCCGGTTAAGGTTTTTATGCATTTGGTAAATTTGCATGCAAGATTTGTGGAATTATCAACAATTTAAAAGCTGTTTAAGTGCGGCTAAGCCTAATGATTTTTCTCCTGGCGGACATATTTGTTTACGTTTGAAACTCAGCAGAATAGTGGATTTGTTGCCAATCTAGAGAAACTAAGCCTCGCAAAAACATAGATAACACGTTCTTTTATTATTGCGAATTAAATCATGCTTAATCCATTCGGGACTTTATTCGAGGAAATAAGATTTACTTCGTAATTTTCATTAGAGATACTGATGGATAGAATGCGCTTGAGTTTTTATGTATTTTTGCCTTGTTGCGAAGTGAGAACTGAATTAATTGAATAAGAAATACTGAATCGTCTGTGAAAAAGTGTTTCTTTTTCTTTTCTTTTTTGTTTGTTTGTTTAATTTCTTTTACACATCGTTTTAGATTTATCACAGTATTTGAATAGAACATGTGGCAAGGATTAGGTAATTCTCCAGATGATATACATAATTTTTGTGCATTCTGATGAGTTATAAAAAAAATGAGATGTAACGCTGTGAAATGAAGCTAGCGCCAGACTGTTGCTGTAGTAAAGAAATTTAATGAGTGAATTTTAATGATTGTATTAATTCTATTGTGGTTTACGCGCTATCGACGAAGTAGATTTAATTTAGTCCAATAAGTTTAAATGAAATGCAAAATGCGTATAATTTAATATTCCGTACAAGGAAGTCATGTGGTGTACAAATCAGATTTATTTATTCTTATATGTTGGTAAATTGTGCATTTCTAGCATTAAATGTGATTAAATTATGTTATTCTTATGTTCCGGTTAAGGTTTTTACACCTTTAGTTAATTTCCGTGCAGTAGTTATAGAATAATCAAAAATTTAAAAGTTGTTTAAGTGTTACTAAGGAATGAACGAAGCCGTCATTTGTTTACATTTGAAACTCTTAGTTGAATCGTGAATTAAGTCAGACTCTGCACCAACTTCAGTGACTTTTTGCCGAGTGGAACCAAAAGTAAACTTTCAGTTTTGTTCACCGAAAAATCTGCCTTCTTGCCGGCTGGCCGAATTGCTTGTTTTTGCGTAGAAACTGTAATTTTAATTGTAAAAATTGTTTTTCTAATTGTTTTAACTGTATTTGGTGTTATGTATTTTTGTATATTTTACAATTTTTAATGGAGATAGCTTGAGTTTTATGTATTTTTGTCTTGTCGTGAAGGGAGAACTGAATTCGTGTATTAAAAATTAAATTATCTGACACAAGTAAATGTCTTAATTTGATTCCCAGAAAATTAAAAGGAAAACATAACTAAATAAAATGCTACTCGTAAAATACTTAACTCAAAATACTACGTATAGTCTTTGATGATGAAACCCTAAAGTGGGAAGTCTAGGATTTGAGCGGTTAAGTTTTCTTTTGTTAAACGGTAACAGAAAAATGTTTGTAAGTATTTTTATAAAAATAGCTTTTCTACAGGCTAAAAATGTAGAGAGAGTAAAAATACCTAGTTGTAAAGAAGACGGGGAAGGAAAGAAAGAAGTACGAGGTGAATATCCTCTTGTAACCAAACCAAATTTAGTACTTAATTTTTGACAGAGTGTTGGTTTGTTCTGATGGATAGAATGCGCTGAGTTTTGTTTTTGAATCAACACGCAAAAGGAGGTAGCTTAAATTATACAATAAAATCACTGTTCTCCAGTTAATTTAATCGTTTTCATGTGTGGTATTTTGAAGGGCTAATTTATTAATTTCTCGTAAAAGGATAACTTAGGTCCTTTATACTAAAATAAAATTTAAGAAATGCTACGTTATTAAATGTATTACAAGTACACTCATGTCCATAAATTAAGGATAATGTAAAATCAGGCAAAGGAAGAGTTCGAAACAAAACAAATTTGACTTATTTGTAAAGCTTATTTGTTAAACAAAAGGTAAAGAGCAAAAAAAGATGCTATATGTTTGATATTATTAAAAAAATTAGCCATTTTTTCTCCCTGGAACAAATTACAAAAAACACCTATTTACAAAAAACCAATATTACATGGTTGGTATGATTGTTAATACATTGTATGTCTCCCAGACGATGCAATACAGTCCGTACAACGCCTAGGCAGGCTGAGTATCAAATTATCGATCTGATCTTGGGGGATATGACACCACTCAAAAAGCAATGCTCTCCGAAGTTCCGGTAGACATGTAGGAGGAGGTTGAGGGGCTGCAACTCGTCGGCCAAGCATGTCCCACACCTGCTGTACTGGATTCAAGTCCGGTGAGAATGCTGGCTAGTCCATACGGGTGATTTCCTCCGACTGAAGGCATTCGCTTACGATGTTTGCATGGTGAGGATGGGCGTTGTCATCCATAAACACAAATTGTACGCCCATGGCGCCCCGAAACAAACGTATATGTTGTTCCAGAATGACGTCCCGATAGATTTGGCTTGTCATGGTTCCAATTTGAACATGCAGGTCAGTTCTGGAACCCAAATTAATTCCAGCCCAAACGAGCACTCCTGCACCACCGTAACGGTGTCGTTCAAAGATGTTTTCTTGGTGGTAACGGGTGCCTAGAGCTCTCCATATGAAAGTTCGGCGAGAATCAGACTGCAAGCTAAACCTGGACTCGTCGGAAAACATCACACAAGCCCACTGTTGCGGTGTCAACAATGCATGCTCTCTACTCCAGGCTAACCGCAGGCGACAGTGAGTTGCAGTAAGTGGAACGCATCTGACAGGTCTACGAGCATATAGACCAATCTGCCCTAAGCGTCTGTACACGGTCTGCCTTGAAATTGTCGTACCAGTGACTGAAGGGAGCCGACGAGACAAGTCTGAGGCTGTGCTCCGCCTGTTTGTTTTGACAGTAACTGCCAAATACCGGTCCTCATTCGGCGCTATAACTCTGGGGCGACCTGTGCTGTAATGTCTACAACACATTACCATCATCTTGGAATCGTTGCCAAAGCCTGGAGATGACACTCTGGGCAATTCCAAGTTCGTCCGATACTTCCAGTTGGGTACGCCCCCATTCGAGACGGCCGATCATTCTACCACGTAAAAAATCATCCAAATGCGTCCTTTGTGTCCTAACTATTCGGTTATTGCACTGAAATGCTTATAAAGCGCCTGCGAACAATTTTACTTCTTTGCCTGTATTCCTTATATATCACTCTCTTACACTCTCGTCATTGTGACGTACCATCGGTGTCATCTGGTTACTTCCTGAAATTTGCATATGATTCTTGAAGATGTGTGTAGTTATTTTACAGGTGATATATTTATTTTAGAGTTCGATTTCCGTGTGACTCCGAATTATCCTTAATTTATGGACATTAGTGTAGTATACAGAGCATTTCAAAAATTTTTAAAGGGTTTCAAATATCGCACCATTTTCCAATTTATAAAAGAATCAAATATTGCATGTTTTCGGGCTACAAAATCTTTCGTCATCTGAATACATTTTAGTAAAAATTCATAAAATTTAAATTTTTGTATAGCCATCTGCAATCAGTTAATAAGACTCTTCTTTTACTAGTAAAGATCCTTTTCGAAAGGAGGCGATTTTGAAACATGCAAAACTGGTCCTGGAAAATAAGTAAATAAATAAATAAAAATATACACTAAAAAAAAGTCTGAAAGGTTTCATATTTTAGCGGTAGCACAAAAGGGTTTGTTAAGGTTTTTACGCTCTCGCTGAGCTAGCAGTCTACCAGTCTACTGTTACACTCACTCCACCTCCTTTCTTTTTGTCTTTTTAGCTTTATTATTAAGCATTATTTTCTGTGCACTTACGCCATATATAATTCATCAGCAAAATTACGAAAATTTTAAAATCAGCATACATTTAGAATTTTCGATGCAGCGTTAAGTGTTGGCATATATTTTTCTGTTTTTCTCAGTTTATCGTGTCAATGTTCAGTTTTCTTTCTGAGACGCCGTTAAAAAACTTTTGTTGTCTTTTTATTATTAACGTTTTGTCTGTTTACTTGATTTATTAAGTACCACATTTTGCAGCTTAATCTACATCCAATTCTATTCAACAGCAAAATCGCAAAATATTTAAAAAGTGTTGTCATACATTTATCCGTTTTTTGTTTCCTCTCTTTTCTCAGTTTGTCATATCAATGTTCTGTTTTATTACTAAGATGACTTTACAGAACTTTATTATTAACGTTGTCAGTGTTTACTTTATTTACTAAATATCACTAAATAAAACTATTACTATATGCTATTGAATCGAATTTTGTGAGGCGGTTACGCTACATAAAATTCGATGCAACAGCAAAAACACAAAATATTTAAAAGCGGTGTATCTTGAGAATTTCCGATACACAATCTCGCGCTCTGAAGATAATTAGTCCAAAGGGGCTTTGTCCCTGAAGGACTATTGTTTTCGTTTTGTGATTTTGCGTTGATTCACTATAAACGTCTGTATCACTTTTCGAATTGTTGCCACCAAATGTTATCGCTCTGTATTATATTTAAAGAAATTAAATAATGAAGAATCTGCATAAATGTAAGTATGTTTCTCGCATTGTGATAAAACAAAACAACCGTACCTAAAGCCATCGAATTTTGAATAACGCAATCCTCCACCGAATATGGGCATCTGGAAGCCATAATTTGGAATATGGATTTTGTTTTATTATCTATTTCATATTCTGTAAAACTTTAACGAATTTTTGGTGAACAAACTCAACAATTTAAAAGCGATCATGGCAACACTGTAGGCCCCCCCCCCAAAAAAAACTTTTTATCACCAGCGCGCGGAACTGCGTATCGGAAATTCTAAAGATTTGCTCATTTTAAATTATTTTTGATATTGCTGTTGAACTGAATTTTATGGTTTGTAAGGTTTTTCCTAATTTTATTAACAGTTATTTTAAGTTATGCAACTTTCCTATGTATTCTAATTTCAGCTTACAATTTCCTACCAGAATGTAATTTCAGAAGTGCAGTGAATGCAAATGAGTACTATTTAAGTCGAGGTTTCACCGATTTCTAGAGAGAGAGTCTGATTTCCTGACTAGCGCGCGTTTGCCTTTGGCTATGTTCTCCCTTAGTTACTACGCTCAGCCATACCTTAGGCCCTTGCTTGGCTTCGCCGATTTAATTAATACTTGGGGGCCAACTATTTAGATTTCTGATAGCTTCGGCTATATCTTTCAGATAGCTTAGTTAAGCTAGTTTAGTTTAATTTAAATTCATTATTATTTAAGTTCAAGCCCGAGTGGAGGCTTTGTGTGAAGTTCCAAGTAGGAACTGATTGTAAATATACTAAAAAATAAAGAGCAGTGAACCCTTCTTAAGTCTTACGGGTTTTTTTCACAGACTTAAGCGAAGATTCGCTTGTTAGTGTTCGTGGGGTTCTAAGACAGAACTTTAGAATTAAATAAGTAAAACCTCACAGGTTTAAGTGCGAAGAACATGATATGTAATAAATAAAGCTAACACACAAAATGTTAAAAAAACGCCCCGTTAGACGTAATTTAAAATCTGAAACCTTTCAGATTTATTTATTTATTTGGGGGGGGGGGTACAGTGGTGTTGCTGTTCGCATTAAAATCATTGTGTTAATGAAATATTCGTTAAAGGTTTTACAATATTATGAAATAACTAAAAAAAACAAATTCAAAGTTCGGACTTCGAGGTGCCCATGCTTGGGTAGAGGAAGGTTTATCTGAGTCGCACAGTTTGATACCGTTGTAAGGTTTTAGTTTAAACTAACCAAGTTTTATGTTAATTTCTCTTTCCTATGAACTCTTATTTCAACTTCCCGTTAGAATGAGCACGCGATTCAGCTTTATGCTAATTTGAAGTGGAGCCAAGTTTTGTATTTAAAGGTTAGCGAGGAACTTCTCAGTGTGTGAGAGAGCTTTTAGTCTCAGATCGCTTCGGCTGTGTTTGACGTTCGCTTCACTAGCTAGTATTTAAATTCTAAGCCTTAGCGCTGTTACGCTATTACTTATTGAAGTAATCTAAGTACGTTAGTGTTAGCCAAATCTTGCTACGCACCATTGTTAGTTTAGAATAGAGGTCAACCTCGCGTTCAAAGCTCTGAGAGCAACGACTACTTAATTTTCTACTCAACGTTATTTTAAATTATTTGATTGTTCAGTTTGGACCGAATTGCGGTCATTATTTTCTGTTATCCGTTCCGACTTGGGAAGTGGCTGTAATTAGTAGTTTAATAAAAGGGTCATTTTAAAACCCTCCTTGCGTGCAGTTATTCTACCACTTCCACTGAACATAGCTGCATTCAGCTCCCTGTTCAAGATCAGGACTTTATAAGGTATATCTCCCACGTTCTTAGCGTGCCTTCGTGGTGTAATGGTCAGCACACTGAGCCGGTATTTCAGAGGTCCGTGGTTCGATCCCCGGCGAAGGAATTGCATATTTTTCATGTCTCCTGCTACTAAATAACCTAATGTCTGTACAATTTTAACAACTTCACGAATAGGTTCGCCAAAAGTATGCACAGAACACTCAGTCGTTGTTTTTTCACAGCGCGAGAAACATACACACATTCATGCAGATTCTTCATTATTTAGTTTTTTTTAAAAAATAATACAGGCCAAAATATTATTTATAAATTTTGACGGCAACAATTTGAAAAATGATACATCGCATTCAAAAGCAATCGATGCAAAACCCCGTTTCTGGACTAAAAGTCTTTCTGGGATAAGGACCTTTTGGGCCTTAAAAAAACCCTCAAAATTTCATGATTCACCAGACGAGAAGAATAAGGAGAAACACGGTTTTAGGAGTCATATAAGGATAGCCTTTTGTTTGCTAAAAATTCACGAATTCTTATAAATAGGAATTTGAATACCATGTTTTTATGCTCATGTTTGTCAGACCTGAAACAGGTTTTGTAAAAATTTACCTTGGAAAGCTTAAAATGTGTATTTGTTAGATTAAGCTTAAACAGTCATCTAATTGCATCTATATAATCTTCTTCGATTCCCGAAGAATCGTTTTCAAAATGAAAGGGAATCTAACTAAGCGTTAGTAATACAGGCAAGGAGGTAAAACTTAGAACATTTTACTAAAACTAAGTCTTTTTACTTCCTTGTACCAAGTAAAAATAAGTACCGAGTAATCTCAAAAAATTTCGGGTATCATATTTCAACGAAAATATCCGTTTGGATAGCTATCGAATGCAATTTAACGATGTTCTTTCGTGATATCTGTAAGTAAGACAGAATAAAGGGTCTGTTACTCGGCTCAGTGAGTTCAGTTTATTCTTTTATTTATTATTTATTCTTTTATTATCTTTAACACATTACGAGGTTCAACTCTTTAAAGTTCTAACTCCGAACCTCACGAACACTTAACAAGCGAAGAATCGCTCAAGTGTGAACAGAACACGTGAGACTTGAGAAGGGTTTAAAACCCTTTATTATTCAGTATATTTACAATCAGTTCCAACTTGGAAATTTACATAAAGCCGCCACTCGGGTTTGAACTTATAAGGCATTTCTCCCACCTTCTTCGCATGCCTTCGTGGTGTAGTGGTCTGCATGCTCGACGCGTAACCAAGAGGTCCGTGGTTCGATTCCCGGCGAAGGCGTTGCTCATTTTTCATGTCTCCTGCTTCTAAAATACCTAGTGTCTCTACAAACTTAGGTACTAATAATTTGAACTAAAACTAGCTTAACTAAAGCTCTTAAATTATATAGCAGAAGCTGTCACAATCTAACTAGTTGGCCCCTAAGTATTAATTGAATCGGCGAAGCCTAGCGAGGGCCTAGATATGGCCGAGCGTAGTAACAGCTAAGAGAGATGTGGCCAGAAGGCAAACGCGCGCTAATCAGGAAATCAGACTCTCTCTGTTGAAGAATAAGTACTATTTAAGTCACGAGTACGTATTCTTATAAATAGTACTTATTCTCATTTGCATTATTTGCGTTTCTGAATTCACATTCTGGCAGGAAATTGTAAGCTGAAATTAGAATAAGATAAGAAAGATACAAAACTTAAAATAACTGTTAGAAAACGTATAATAAACCTTACAACATATATATTTATTTCTTTTATTATGTTAGTAAACTGTTGTTAAAACTTTTATGTTGTTCTTATCTTCCGGTTAACATTTTTATGCCTTTAATTAACCTGCATGCAATAATTGTGAAATTATCAACAAACTAAACGTTTTTTAAGTTCCTCTAAGCCTAAATTTTTGTTTACGATAGCAGGCATATTTGGTTACATTTGAAACTTAGCAGAAGCTAAGTTTGAATTGGATTAACCTAAGTTTGAATTGGTTAAGTGGATTTGTTGCCAATCTAGATAAATTAAGCTTCGCAACAACAAAGAAACGTCTGCTTTTATATGATAAATCTAAAACGATGTATAAAAGAAATTAAAGAAACAAACAAACAAAAAAATTAGTTGAATGAGAAATACTGAGTCGTCTGTAAAAAACTATTTCTTTTCTTTTTTGCTTGTTTGTTTAATTTGTTTTATACGTCGTTTTACAGTTATCATAGCATTTGAATAGAACATGTGGCAACGATTACATAATTCTTCACACGCTATACATAATTTTTGTGCATTGTGAGTTATAAAATGAATGAAATGTTAAGTGAACCTATCGCCAGAGTGTCGCTATGGTAAACAAATATAGTGAATTTTAAAGAGTGCATTTATTCTATTGTGGCTTATGCGCTATCGACGAAGTAGATTTAATTCAATCCAATAAGTTTAAATGAAATGAAAAATGCCTTTAATTTAATATTCCGCACAAGGAAGTCGTGGCGTAGACATCAGATTTAGTAATAAAACTGTAATAAAAACTATCCACCGCTACTTGCCAGGTTTCAGTAAGTCAGACACGTAAATTAATGCAGCACATAATCTACCTGTCAACTACTAAATAAATCCTATAACTTAGTAGTTGAAAATTGATTATGTGCTGTAACAGATGTAACATACATTCTACAAACCCACATGTTAACTAGGTTAGAGGCCCTTTTCTCAGGTTAAACATCTACACTGAGTGGTTACCATAGTAACATCTTTATCACAAGGTCGCTTGCTATCCTAGCTCCAACCAATTTGCAGCTCGAGGTAAATAATCGAAGATCTGAAAAGAATTCATATAAAAATAAGGTTTTATTTTCTCCCTCCTTTCTGCATGCCTTCGTGGTGTAATGGTTAGCACACTCGGCGCGTATCCGAAAGGACCAGGATCGAATTCCACCCGAATATGCGCATCTGGAAGCCCGAATTTGGAATTTGTTTTATTATTTATATCATATTTTATAAAACTTTAACAAATTTTTGATGAACAAACTCAAACTATTTAGAAGCGTTTGTTTGAATTTGTTTTATTATCTATATCATATTTTATAAAACTTTAACGAATTTTTGATGAACAAACTGAAATGATTTAAAAGCGACCAATAGCAACACTCTATGGGAAAAAAACTTTTTATCTAAAGCGCGCGGAACTGTGTATCGGAAATTCTAAAGATAGACTCATTTTAAAATTATTTTGCCATTTTGCTGTTGAACTGAATTTTATGGTTTAAGTACGAAGAACATGATATCTAATAAATAAAGGTAACACACAAAACGTTGAAAAAACGCCTCTTTGGATGTAATTTAAAATCTGAAACATTTCAGATTTTTATTCTTTCTTTCTTTATTTTATTTTTTATTTTTATTAGTCCAAAGGGGCTTTGTCCTTGAAGAAATATTGTTTTCGTTTTGCGATTTTGCGTCGGAAACATTAAAAGTCTGATTCACCTTTCAAAGTGTTGCCACCAAATCTTGTAGCCCAGTATTATATTTAAAGAAATTAAATAAAGAAGAATCTGCATAAATGTACGTATATTTCTCGAAATGTGATAAAACAACGGTACGTAGAGCCATCCCATTTTGAATAACGTACGTTTCCACCCGAATACGCGCATCTGGAAGCTCAAATTTGGAATTTGTTTTATTATCTATTTCATATTTTTAAAACTTTAACGAATTTTTGAAGAACAAACTCAAACGATTTAAAAGCGAGCCTTGGCAACACTCTACGGGGGAAAAAAACCTTTTTATCTAAAACACGCGGAACTGTGTATCGGAAATTCTAAGGATAGACTGATTTTAAAATTATTTTGCTGTTGAACTAAATTTTATGGTTTAAGCGCGAAGAACATCATATTTAGTAAATAAAGGTAACACACAAAACGTTAAAAAACGCCCGTTTGGACGTAATTTAAAATCTGAAACCCTTCAGATTTTAGGGGCTTGTCGCTGAAGGACTACTGTTTATTTTTTCCTATATTTTCAATTTTTAATGAAGTTATTTAGAGATTTAATGCTTTTTTTGCATTACCGCAAAGCGAGAACTGAATTAATTGAATGAGAAGTGTATCTCTGAGGAAAGTCGAGGAAATAAATTTAAATGAAAAACAGCAAAAAGTGCGTATAATTTAATATTCCGTAAAACAAATTTTGTGTTTTCCCTTCTGTAGAAAACATTATTAAACATTGTCTTGGAGAACATGGTAAATTCTGTAAAGGGTTCTTATCCTTACGTTCTAAGTCCTGAACTGGAACAGGGAGCGGAAGGTACGCTATGTTCTGATGTAACTGCTGGGCTGGATAATAACTGCACGTGAAGGGATTTGAAATCCTCTTTTATTAAAGCACTATTAAATACAAACTTCCCAACTCGGGAGAGATACAGAAAGTAAAAGACCCGACTTGGGTCGAACTTAACAATCAAATAATTTTAAAACTAAACCTAAAATAGAAATTAAATCAACTTTGCTTCGCAGAGCAATTCGCGGAGATTGGCCTCTACCGAAAAGGGTGCGTAGCAAGATATACTAAATACTAACGCACTTTAATTTGTTTTACAATGCAATCACGTAGCAAGCACTATGGCTTATAAATTTAAACTGCTAGCTGGTCAGGCGAACGTTGAGCGGCGTGACCGTGAGCTGAGGCTAAGCTCTCTCACACCGAGAGGTTTCTACCTCTGGCTTAAATAGTACTTGGCTGTACTTCAAAATTAGCATAAGCTGAAACCGCGCGCTTCTTCTGACGGGAAGTTGAAGCAGAGAGGAGATAGACAGATTTAACTTAAAATAAAACTTGGTTAGTTTAACTAAAACCTTACAACATGTTATCTAAAATTTTTGAAAAATGCTTGCTTCAAGTGAGTTAGAATTTTATATGTAAACTGCTGTATTGTGCGTTTTTTTTGGTTTTCCGCCAGAGAGCATTACAAAAGGGTAATGATGGTATTAAATTAAATGGAAACGAGATAACCGTTCAGGTGCACTCTTAGCCATTGTTAAAATTAACCTTGAAGCATTAATCTCTTCGAAAGTTTTTTTTTTTTTTTTTTTTTTTTCAATCCAACAGCCAGCTATTTTTATAGAACTTCTTGGAAGCGTATTCAAAAGATACTGTACGCATTTTGTTGAACTTGACTACAATGTAAATTAATTTGCAATTAGAGTTTAACTTTAGTTTATATAGTGCATTTGAGATTTCATTGCGCTTTGTGTTTATTACGTGATTCATTTAACTCACCGATTACTTTTATATTAGTTATTTTCTGTTTTTTCATTGACTTTCTGCGAAATGTACATTAAGTTTAAACTGTAGAGTTGTCAGGATTGAGTGTTCGGTGCATATTCTTGGTAAACATCTTCGTGAAAGTACTTGAGTCCTGATCTTGAACAGAGAGCTGAATGCAGCTATGTTCTGTGGTAGAATATTGTGATTGACTGGTAGAAGAACTGCACTTGAAAGGGATTTAAAATCCTCTTTTATTAAACCACAATTATTTACAGCCACTTCCCAACCCGGGAGGGATACAGAAAATAACGACTGCCACTTGGGTCTAAACTGAACAATCAAATTAATTTAAACTAAAGCTAATTTGAAATTAAATAGTCGTTGCTCACAGAGCTATAACGCGAGGTTGGCCTCTAAACTAAATGGTGCGTAGCAAGATTTAACTAATACTGACGCGCTTGGAATTACTTCAATAAGTAATCGAGTAACAGCGCTACTGCTTAGAATCTAAATACTAGCTGGTCAGGTGATCGTTGAATAGAGTAACAGTGGTCTGAGACTAAAAGCTCTCTCACACTGAAAGGTTTCTACCTTCCGTTTAAATACTACTTGACTCCACTTCAAATTAGCATAAAGCTGAAACGCGCGCTTATTCTAACGGGAAGCTGAAATGAGGACAGATAGAAAGAGTCAAATTAAAATAAAACTTTGTTAGTTTAACTAAAACCTTACAGAGTCATTAGGTTATTTCGAAAGGAATGAAAGAAAAATGAGCAATGCCTTCGCGGGAATCGAAGCTGAACCTATCGAATAAGCGCCGAGTGTGCTACCGTTACACCACGAAAGCATGCTGGAAGTAGGTTTGAAAATACCTTACATACTCCCCCCTTTTATAGGGCGACTGAGGATTAGAATACCCAATCCCCAAATCCTGATGATAACGAATTATTATCCACCACCTTTTAGTTCGGGCGCTGCTGTAGAACCATTAGGCTACTTTGAAGCAGGAGATCTGAAAAATGTGCAGTGCCCTCGCCGGGAATGGAACCCTGAACTTCTCGAATGAGCGCCGAGTGTGCTACCGTTACGCAACTAAGACATGCTAAAAGCAAGAAGAAAATACCTTATGAAACAATGAATTCACGTAGTATTTAGAAAACGTGAAATGGCAACGTTAAATTTTTGTTAATCCGATGACCCGGCAATCATTTGAAACCGCGCGGTGTGGTAGTTGTGCTGGTAAAAACTGGGCCATGACTATTAAGCAGCAATTCTATCGCGAGGGGAGGTTTTGTTTGGTTTATTTCATTACGACAAAGCACTCGAGGACTATCTGCTAAGGGAAGGAATGCAGTCTTGCGAGACTTTCTAAGGGAAACTGGCTTGTATACACGTTACAAATTGGGGAAAAGCACGAAAACGCCATGCAGCCAGCCCGTTCGCCGGGATTCGGATCCCGGCCCGTACTACCAGTGTTTAGCGTCTTTACCGCTCGTCCGCTGGTGGCCCATCGTGGGGGGGCAGTGGAGAAGGAGGAAGAAAATGTAAAATTCTGTAGATGATAAGAGGTGACATGAGAAAATTTATTTAATCTCCGGATTTATATTAACATCTTCGCGTAAAAATTTTGCACTGGGAATCAGAAATTTATAGTAACATTTCAAGGGTGAGAAATCTACCAGAAATGAAGCAGTAGCACAAATAATTAACAGTTGATTAAATAAACATTCTAATTATGTAGTTTTTAATTGAAATTTACATTTATAAACCAATCAGCTGCTGGGAATGTTATTCGGCACCGTTAGTTTAGATTAAAATTGCTATTTAATGGAACGATGTTTTTATACATTATAATATGCAAATTTTACTGCATTAAGTACCACATCATTTTTAGAAAGAAGTATCCTTCAGCAACCAAATCTTTTATCGGCATTGTGAGACAAAGGAGAATTATTTTTCATTACTCTGAAAAGCGACTTTTAATCATACTTTATCCGTAAAAACTTAGAGTAATTCAAAATTCTGGTTTATATTTCGGAACACTATAATTTCGCAGTTCACTTTGTCAGGACTGAGTGTTCTATGCATACTCTTGGCGAACATATTCGTGAAGTAGTTGAAGTCCTGATCTGGAACAGGGAGCTGAATGCAGCTATGTTCTGTGGTAGGATACTGTGGTTAAGTGGTAGAATAACTGCGCGTAAGAAGGATTTAAAATCCTCTTTTATTAAACCACAATTATGTACAGCTACTTCCCAACTCGGGAGGGATAACAGAAGATAATGACCGCACTTGGGTCTAAAGTGAACAATTAAATAATTTAAAATAAAAATAGAAATAGAAATTAAGTAGTCGTTGCTCACAGAGCTATAAACGCGAGCTTGGCCTCTATGCTAAATGGTGCGTAGCAAGATTTGGCTAATACTAACGCACTTAGATTATTTCAATAAGTAATAGCGTAACAGCGCTAAGGCTTAGAATTTAAATACTAGCTAGTCAAGCGAACGTCGAACAGAGCAGCAGCGATCTGAGACTAAAAGCTCTCTCACACCGAGAAGTTCCTCGCTACTCTTTAAATACCAAAACTTGGCTCCACTTCAAATTAGCATAAAGCTGAAACGCGCGCTCATTCTAACGGGAAGTTGAAATAAGAACTCATAGGAAAAGGAAATTAAAAATAAAACTTTGTTAGTTTAAACTAAAACCTTAGAACTTTAGTGAAAATTATAACAAATACTATTAAATTAATTAAATATAAAAATAATCTGACATAGAAGTAACAACAGAAGTTTAAGAATAGTAAGTAAAATTCCGAACTTCTTGGGTTGTTTAATATTCGCGAAATTTGAAAAATCTTTGAAAATCTGAAGTTCGAAACAATAATCGCAGAATTTCGCTCCACGATGTAGTTAACAGCCCTAATGGTTATCTGCCTGCATGTAATTTGGAGCTGGGCGGAGGAGAGTTGTAGCACAGCCAAGAATTTGCAGGCATAATTTTAATTGGTAATATTTGTATTCTGTAATCTTAAATACTGTTGCGTGCGTACGGGTTCGTAATGGATTGAATGCACAAGTCGATAAAAAGTTAATAAAATTTATTCTTTATCAGGACTTAGCGTTCTGTGCATACTCTTTGCAAACATGGTGAATTACTTACAAGGTTCTTATCCTTACGTTCTAAGTCCTGAACTGGAACAGGGAGCGGAAGGTACGCTATGTTCTGATGTAACTGCTGGGCTGGAGAATAACTGCACGTGAAGGGATTTGAAATCCTTTTTTATTCAATCACTATTAAATACAAACCTCCCAATTCGGGAGAGATACAGAACGTAACAGACCAAACTTTGGTCGAACTTAACAATCAAATAAATTTAAATAAATTAAAATATAACTTAAATTAAACTTTGCTTCGCAGAGCAATTCGCGGAAGTTGGCCTCTACCGAAAAGGGTGCGTAGCAAGATATACTAAATACTACCGCACTTTAATTTATTTTACAAAGCAATCACGTAGTAAGCACTATGGCTTATAAATTTAAACTGCTAGCTGGTCAGGCGAACGTTGAGCAGCGTGACCGTGATCTGAGGCAAAGCTCTCACACACCGAGAGGTTTCTACCTCTGTCTTAAATAGTGCTTGGCTGAACTTCAAAAATTAGCATAAGCTAAAAACGCGCGCTTCTTCTGACAGGAAGTTGAAGCAGAGAGGAGATAGAAAAGATTTAAATTAAAATAAACTTGGTTAGTTTAACTAAAACCTTACAAACTTCCCGCCAGAATTGCGATAGTTAAACTACTTTGGTCCAAACGGACCATGTTGAAAACTAGCAATTCTAAATAGTCGAAAATTTCACTGTTCTAAACTTAGGCCAACTCTTACAAGGCAATATATGTTTGTGTAAAATACAGACGAAATTTTCTGGAACAACAATCTTCAACATTTTTTTTTTCAAGTCTTATTCTTCAAACAGTCTTACTCCTTCCAGCAAAATCTGGAAGGAAAACAACTTTAGTATGACATAATAACAGAATAATTCTAAGTGGTACAAATCCTTATTTTTTTTTTTTTGTGTAATTTTGCACACACACATTATCATTCAAGCACAATTAAATTCTTCCCCCGTATGCTCTCTCACCGGTGTTGGATGTAAAGCAAACCGCCATTGCGGGTTTTTATGTGTTCGGGGGTGTTCAACTCTTCCACCTACAATCGACTAACATTAGTTAGAACTTGACATACGAGACCTGAAAAAAACGCCCTATAACCAGCTAATCCTAAGGTTCTCACTAGCTTTATGTCTAACACTTTAAGTGTATTTGGTGGAGAGCCTAATTAACACTTGCATTCTAAAATAGTCAATCTTTAACTTTTCATGCATACAAATTCGCAGTTTGCACACAACATTCACATTAATATTGCACTTAACGTGCATTGCTAGCATAATATTATTTGTTACATTTCATAACACATTAACAATTTCATAGCAATCCTGAAATGCAAATAGAGGTTAAATTTCTAAGCTTACAGAAATATAGGTTAAATTTCTAAGCTTACAGCAAGTGCTTCCTATTCCTTTCTCAAGGTACTTTCTTGAAATATCAAATTACATTGAATTAATAGTCTACAGACTAAATCGTGTTTTTCAATTTTCCGAATTTTCATTCTAGACATTTTACAAGTCTTTAGACAAAGCGTCATACAAAATCATTTAGTTAACATATTCTTTTCAGCAATTCATTGCTTTTACAGAATTAATCTATTTACAAAACATTAAGTGATTTTAAATCTTTGAAAATTACAATTTCTTTTAACAAAACATTTTACTTTCCATATGAGGACTTATCGCTCACTTGGCGTAAAAGTCAACCTCGCTTGAGGTAAAATCAGCCCTGCAACTTGCAGTATACTCAAAAATTAACTAAACTTTTGAATACGAAATTGTACTTATCTTATTATGATCGTCCATCCTTTTCTTGGCCCAATCTTTAAAACTTGAGTAAGTTGTGGCCTGGTTCAGTTTCCTCGTTTTTCGTTGTTCTTTCGGAGCCTGCTCGTCTCTTTTTCTTTTGAAATTCCGTCGTTGTATCCTCGGCAATTTCCTTTGTAGAGGAGGTTGCTCCGCTGGACGTTTGGTGGACTGGGCCCTTCTCTCCTGGGCCCTTGCTCGTTGCTTGTCCTGGTTCCTGCTGTATTCGGGAAGTTGATTCTCAGGCTGCAATCGACGTTTCTTGCTTCTCAGGCACCTGTCCGATGATTCCACAGTTCTTTTGGATACATTGGGCTTCCCTTGCCCATTCTGCTTTCTTCTCTTGGTGCGCTCGTAATTCCGTTCGTAGATTTGTTCACCTGCATCGTGAGACTTTCTTTTGAAACCACCTTTTTGGTTCTTATTTCTTTGTTGGGGGGGAGCTTTCTTCTTCTGACATTTCGATGCCGTTGTAGCTGGTTCCTGCTGTTTTTGCTGACGTATATCTTCCTGGCTAGTCGATTGCCTCGGATCCTGAAACGAATCTTTAAATACAGCCATTTTGCTGCGATTATAGAACGGTTTTATTTGGTCCACATTCGCTTTGAGCGTTTGACCATCATTTCTTTTTAATATAACCACTGCCCCCGTAATTTGTTCAATTGTGAACGGGCCTTCAAAACGCGGAAAAAATTTCCCCACCTTTTCCTCTGGGGCATTTGACAAGTTGTGTTTAATCTTCAACACTTCATCTCCCACATTGTACTTGACCTCTCTTCTTTTTAGGTCATAGTACAATTTCTGTTTTCTTTGGGCCATTTCTATATTTTCCGTCGCTTCCCGTATTAACTTTTGTATATCACTCATTTTAAATTCTTCTGCCCTTTCCTGTACAAAGAACAGTTTATCTAGGGGGGTCAAGATCTTTCTTCCTAAGAAGAGTTCAGCGGGTGTTTTTTGTGTAGTATCGTGTTTGGCGGTCCTAAGTGCAAATGCAAATTCATTTATATGGCTATCCCAGGTAGAGTGATAGTTTTTCACATAACTACGAATTATTTTCACTACATTTCTATTCACCCGTTCCGCTATGTTTGACTGCGGACGATACGGGACCATCTTTAGATGACGTATGCCCAGTTTTGCACACATTTCCTCAAACATTTTACTAACAAACTGAGGACCATTGTCTGAAATAACTTTTAGGGGCGCCCCGTATTTTAAAATATACTTATTTAGAATTGAATCTACTACAATTTTTGCAGACGCGCGTTTTAACGGAATTAACTCTAACCATTTGCTAAAATGATCCACTATAACTAAAAGATATCGGCTTTTATTAACTTTACTTCGAGGGTAAGGTCCAAGTAAATCGATGCCTATTATTTGATTTGGGAATTCTGATTTAATACTATTTAGGAACCCGGCCGGGCGGAAATTAACATAATTATTTAATTGACATGTTGGGCACGACTGGACATACGCCCTAGTAAACTTTTGCAGTTCTGGAAAGAAAACTGCCTCGCGAACTCTCTGAACAGTTTTTCTTATACCTAAATGAGCCGAAATGGCACAATCATGCAACTCTTCTAATACATTCAACCTCATGCTAGCTGGGATAACCGGTCTATATTCATGATTCTCATTAGTAGCTTTCGTATAGAATAACAGTCCGTCAATTAATTCGTAATTTTCGGCCCTATTTCTTATCGGCACAATATCCGGATGATTGAAATTCTCAGGGTCGGCCAAATAATTGTATATATTTTTGAACTCCGGATCTTTTTTGAGTTCGGCTATTACTGTTTCACGAGAATCTAATACTTTGGATGTTAACATGGCTATCTTAATTACACTTCCATTTTCATCTAAGTTAATTCTGCTTAAAGCATCTGCCACAACATTTTCCTTTCCCGGCGTATGTTTAATTATTAGGTTATATTCCTGTAATTTGAGAGCCCACCTTATTAATCTGGGTGATAAATTTTTTCCAGAATAGAGTCTAGTGACCGCCGCGTGGTCGGTATATACAGTTACTGGAGAACTTCCAAAGAACACACGAAATTTCTGTACTGATGCTAACACTGCGAGAGTTTCTCTCTCTGTTGCGGAATAGTTTCTTTGGGTTTCATTTAATGTTCGGCTGAAAAAAGCCACGGGCTGACCATTTTGGGAAAGCACTGCACCAATCGCGAAATCTGAAGCGTCCGCTGAAATCTCTAATCCTTTATCCCCTTCTGGAAATTTTAAGACGGGAGCTTGAGTCAATGCGTCTTTCAATTTTTGAAACGCCAAGTTGGCTTCTGCTGACCACGAAAACCTAGCTTTTTTTCTTTTCAACTTTAGCAGTGGCTCAGCTATTTTTGCAAAGTCTTTAATGAAAGCCCGGTAATATGAACACATCCCGAGAAACGACGATAATTTCTTCGCTGTTTTAGGAACAGGATAATTTCTAATGGCTACTATTTTTGACTGATCCGTTTCGATTCCCTTTTGGGAAATTTTAAATCCTAAATAACGTAACTCTTTTGCGGCAAATTTACATTTAGACGCATTTATCTTTAAACCAGCTTCGTTTAACAATGAAAATACTTTTCTTAAATCTTGTAAGTGTTGTTCTAGAGTACTACTCGTAATTATAATATCGTCTAAATATATGAAAGTGCTTTTACCAAGGACTGGTCTTAAGACGATGTCCATACATCTTTGGAACGTTGCCGGCGCGCCGGATAATCCGAACGGCATTCTAAGAAATGCGTACGTACCAGATTTCGTTATGAACGCGGTTTTGTGTACGTCCTCGGGTTTTACCCCAATCTGAAAATAGCCACTCGTGAGATCTAATGTAGTCATGTATTTTGTAGACGAAATATTTCGAATAATTTCTTCAATTATCGGCAACGGATATACAGGATATTTTGTAACTGAATTTAACTTGCGATAATCTATAGCAAAACGCCACCGCTTCGGGTGCGTAATCGGGTAATCATTATTTTTCTTACACAGGACAACGGGGCTAGCATAACTGCTAGAAATTGGCGTGATGATTTTATTCTTTAACATCTCTTTAATATGATGTTCAATTATTTCTTCTTTTGTCCTATCATATCTATATGGCTTTTGCCTAACTGGCTGAGCGTCCCCCGTGTCAATGTCGTGGTTCACCACCTGCGTAAAGCCTGGTACATCACTAAATAAATTCGCAAAGTGACTTACCAGACCTTGGATTTTCTCTTTTTCCTCTGCTTGTAAATGTTCCAAGTCCAGCTGCGGGGGCTTATCATTCTTCGCTTCAATTGGCTTCATATTTAATGTTAGTTCTCCCCCCTTGAAATCAATTTTTGCTTCTGCCAAACTAAAAAAGTCCACACCTAGAATAATACAAGTCTGCAGGTTACGCACAATATAAAACAGGATTCTTACCTGTTCGTTGTTGATACGCACGAACAATGGTACTTTTCCTAAACAGCTACATTTTTCTCCTTGGGCCGCTATGACATCCGTGTCTCTTGCACTAAAAATTCTGTAACGTCGAAAGTGCTTCTTAAAGAATCTTTCCGATACGAAGCTGCTTTGGGCTCCTGTATCCAAGAGGGCTGTCGCCGGTATGTTGTTGATTAGAACTTCAATCTTCGGCAAACTCAAATTCTTAACGACCACGGTGTTTAAATTGATTTTGGAAGGGTTTTGCGCTGCTTCGGACTTCTTCACCTTCCTCGAAGAAATCCCTCTTAGTTTAAATTCTTTTTCTTCTGGTTGCCCTCGGAATCTTTGCTTGTTCTTCTATTAAATTCCCTTCGTTCGCCGCTCGCTTTAGGAGACACATCTTTCTTCGGCCATTGCTTCGCCTTATTCCCGTAACTTTGATTTTGCTTTTGCTGCGGTCTTGGCGAACTCCACTGACTTCTTCGCTCAAATTGGCGTCGTCGTTCGTTGTCGGCTGTTCTTCGGCTTTCAAATTGTACCGCGAGCTCAAATAATCTGTCTAATGTTGTTGGATTTCTTAGTTCGATGAAATCTTGAACTTGGGGCAGTAGCCTAGGAAGTATAACTTGAATAATTTCAGGATCCGGGCGACTTCCATACAAAAGCTTGAAAACTTGAATTTTCCTCAAAATAAAATTAGACAAATCTTCTATTCTTTCTTGGTATCGGCTAAACAGTTCAGCTTCCAATCTGGCTCGATCTCGCACCACGGGAAATGCTTTCACTAGAGAATTCTTGAAATTTTCATACGTGTATGTGGGGCTTCCTGGTTCCCCCAAGAGATTCTTTCCGATGCACTTGAACCAACTTAGCGCTTGGCCCTTCAAAGCGCTGGTAGCAAGAGCGACTTTCTGAAATTCGTGGACTGGATATAGCATGAAGTGGGAGTCTAGCTTTTCCAGGAAATTGATTACGGCTGTCTTGCCGTCAAAACTTGCCGCTGGCTTCATGGCTGCTCGCATGGTTTGTACGATGTAGCCGAATCCTTCTATGCCAGGAGGTGCTATCTCAGGATTCTGGACAGGTACAGCAGGTGTCTCAGGTTCGTCTTCTTGTTGTTGAGGCCATCCTCTTCTTTTTGTGCGGGCGCCACTATCAGGACTTAGCATTCTGTGTGTATTCTTTGAGAACATGGTAAATTCTGTAAAGGGTTCTTATCCTTACGTTCTAAGTCCTGAACTGGAACAGGGAGCGGAAGGTACGCTATGTTCTGATGTAACTGCTGGGCTGGAGAATAACTGCACGTGAAGGGATTTGAAATCCTCTTTTATTCAATCACTATTAAATACAAACCTCCCAATTCGGGAGAGATACAGAACGTAACAGACCACACTTTGGTCGAACTTAACAATCAAATAAATTTAAATAAATTAAAATAGAACTTAAATTAAACTTTGCTTCGCAGAGCAATTCGCGGAAGTTGGCCTCTATCTAAAAGGGTGCGTAGCAAGGTATACTAAATACTACCGCACTTTAATTTATTTTACAATGCAATCACGTAGTAAGCACTATGGCTTATAAATTTAAACTGCTAGCTGGTCAGGCGAACGTTGAGCAGCGTGACCGTGATTTGAGGCAAAGCTCTCACACACCGAGAGGTTTCTACCTCTGCTTAAATAGTGCTTGGCTGAACTTCAAAAATTAGCATAAGCTAAAAACGCGCGCTTCTTCTGACAGGAAGTTGAAGCAGAGAGGAGATAGAAAAGATTTAAATTAAAATAAACTTGGTTAGTTTAACTAAAACCTTACATCTTTTTCCAAAAAATAAAAACAAAATGCTGAAATATTTCCTCGGAGATATTCGCACAATATCACAATATCTCACAGCAGTTATATTTTGAACTTCTGAAACGTTGAATAGAACTCGATTCAAAATACAAAGAAAGTTAATTCGATCTCACAGCGAATTCGCTACAATCAATAACAGCACTAAGTAAACAACAACAACAGTTTGTTTAAAAGAACTGAGCTGAGATGTTTTAATCCGGCTTTTATAAGCTTTTTAATCATTCACGAGAATATTCTGGTAAAATCTATTTTCTCGATTTTTCTGGATAGCAAAAGCAATTACGAAATATCTATTTGTTAAATGTTAAATGCACGCGGTCTTGTATTTTTACTTTTCAGGCGTAGCTTTCTCTTAAATTTCGTCACGCGCTGCATTGCACAGGAAAATAAAACAATTTTAATTACAATTCTACTAAAAATAGCAAATTAAATACAAAATTCGTAACGATACTTTCTGTTAATCTAAAACTGACAAACGGCATTGGACATTTTTGTTGATTTTGAATTTTGTTGTAAAATTCTACGAGAAACAGTATAAAAAAAACTTTAGATAAGTTTTTATCGTATGGTGTTTCTCAGATTTATTATATATATATATAGTAATTTGGTTGGTTACTATAGCTATAATTTGTCTGTGCAAGATATGGTTAAGCAATGTAAAGGAGTTTAAACTGAGCCAAACCTTGTAACGTTATAACGTATTTTCTTCCTCCTCTCCGCGTGCCTTCGTGTAATTGGAAGCATACGGGACGCATATTGGAGTCCCTGCTAGGATATTGCACATTTGTCACATCTCCTGCTACACACACACACACAAAAATGACGCTACAGTGGCACCCGAACTGAAAGATAGTCATCCGCACCGGAATTTGGCAATTGGATCTCTTAGTCCTCAATTGCCCTTTAAAAGGGGAAGTGTATAAGAAATTTCCACCCTCCTTTCCGCATGCCTTCGTGTTGTAATTGGAAGCATACTCGACGTATATTCTAGAGGTCCAGGGTTCGAGTCTCGGCATGGACACTACACATTTTTCTCATCTCCTGCTTCAAGAAAACCTAATAATTTAACAAGATGATGTAGCAGAGCTTGAGTAGGTTTTCAGTTTCAATACCAGTGACTTATAATTAATACATTTGTGTATTCCAATTTAAAAAAAGTTTTTTTAGTTTTTAACTAACCAGTTTTAATATCACGTTAAAGTTAAAATTTCCTATTTCGAAATGAAGTCTTAAGAGTTGCCCCCATTTTCGATGTTACTGATTCACTATATAATTTATGGTTTAGCATTCTATATATGACAACGTAATTAGCATTCGATATAAGTATTAATATGCGTGGTATTTTAATATTCAGTATATGACAATACGTTTTTTTCCGTAATAGTTTAACATGAGAGTTGCCACCATTTTCGATGTTACTGATTCACTATATAATTTATGGTTTAGCATTCTATATATGACAACGTAATTAGCATTCGATATAAGTATTAATATGCGTGGTATTTTAATATTCAGTATATGACAATACATTTTTTTCCGTAATAGTTTAACATGAGAGTTGCCACCATTTTCCATGAAATTTATACACTAGGTAATTTTAACGTTCTATGAATGACAACACATTTTTTTCACAACAATTTAACATGAGAATTGCCTCCATTTTCCACGTAATTCATTCACTACATAATTTATGAACATTCGATGCATTTTCCCCCTCAGTCTCGAAACGGCATTTTGCGTCAAATCACTGTAAATGTCCGTACTATTTTTCAAATTTTTGCCACCAAATATTGTCGCCTCGCATTATATTTAAACGCAGTTAAATAATGAAGAATCTACATGAATGTATGTATATCTCTCGCACTGTGAAAAAACAACGGTACCAACAGCCATCAAATTTTGAATAACACAGTCCTCCACTCGCATATGAGCACCTGGAGGCGCGAATTTCGAATTTGTTTTATTGCCTGTTTCACATTTTGTCTAACTTTAACGAATTTTTAATTAACAAAACTCAACGACTGTAAAGTGAACACTGGCAACACTGTACGAAAAAAAAAAACATTCTTATCTCGAGCACCCGATGCTATCTATTTTATAGTTTAAATATGTGCTGTTTTTAAATATTTTTAGCCCAAAGAGACATTACCCAAATGCTGACGAAATGTGTATGTGTGTGGAAATCAAAAAAACGCCCCTTTGGACGAAACTTTCAGATTTTATTATTATTATTTTCACAACAGTTTAACACGAACACTACGATAGATTGAGGTAAATTTTGAGGAGATCCGTAAAAGCTAAACTAATTCCTAGAAACACATTTTGCTTTTTACGAAACTAAATGCATGACACGAAGAGAAGAGAAAAAATTGCTTAAAAGGATTCATTTCATAAGTTAGTGTTTTGACAGTGCAATACTCGCAGTTATAGTACATAAAAAAATCTGATGTGTTTACCAAATGACTTCCTTTCACGGAATATTAAATTATATGCGTTTCGCATTTCACTTAAACGTATTGGATTGAATTAAATCTACTTCGTCGATAGAGCATAAACCACAATAGAATAAATGCACTGTTTAAAATTCCCTAAATTTGTTTACCACAGTGACACTCTGGCGCTAGGTTCACTTGACAGCGTTACATCGAATTCATTTTATGACTCATCAGAACGCACAAAAATTATGTATATCATCTGGAGAATTACCTAATTGTTGCCACATGTTCTATTCAAATACTATAATAATATAAAACGATGTGTAAAAGAAATTAAAAAAACAATAAAAAAAAAGAAAGAAAGAAAGCTTTTCTCAGACGATTCAGTATTTCTCATTCAATTAAGTCAGTTCTCACTTAGCGACAAAGCAAAAATACATAAAATCTCAAAATATCTATATTAAAAATTACGAAGTAAATCTTAAACACTTATTTTCTCGAATAAATTCCAGAATGGAGTAAGCACTTTTAATTCGCAATAATAAAAGAACGCGTTATCTTTGTTGTTGCGAAGGTTAGTTTTATCTAGATTGGCAACAAATCCAATATTCTTCTAAGTTTCAAATGTAAACAAATATGTCCGCCTTCAGGAAAACGATTAGGCTTAGCCGCACTTAAAAAACTTTTAAATTGTTGATAATTCTACAAATCTTGCACGCAAATTTACTAAAGGCATAAGAACCTTAACCGGGAGGTATTCAATCATGTTTACTTCAAAAAATGCACAATTTACCAACATACGAGAATAAAAAATAAAAACTGAGCTCACTGAGGCGAGTAACAGAGCGGATATTTATGTACACATAAATTTATATACTTTTGGTGCGGCCGACTGCAACCAAAATAGGAGGTGCACATCTACATGTTATAGCAGTCCAATATACAAAATTTCAAAGTTCTAAGTCTACGCGTTTTTGAGTTATGCGAGGTACATACATACATACGTATGTACGCACAGACGCCACAAAAAAATCTTTTTAGAATCCATTTTAAATCAGTTTTATAATTTTTTTTGGGGAAAAGAGTCCTTTATTTTGTTCTTTCGTGCGAATGTCACTCAAAAACATCGTTAAATTGCATTCGATAGCGGTCAAAATAGATATTTTCGTTGAAGTATGATACCCGAAATTTTCCGTGATTACAGTTTGTCCTTTCGACTTGGTACAAGGAAAAAAAAAGTCTCCTCGTGTCCTTAAACTGTATGTTAAATGGTATTATGCCGTTGCAGAACTACGCACAGTCAACGAAAATTTAAACTGTAAGATGCGTAACGAAAATCATGTATGGTATCATATTGTTTAAAACAAAATGCTTATAGTTGTGAAATTCATGTAAAAAATTAGCAAGTTATTTCACAAAAAATATTTACATGCGGCGTTTTCGGGAGTCTGAATTTAATATTACAAAATACTTAAAATGCATCTGGACTCTTTTTGCCTTATTATTTCTCCTAAGCTTCTGTCATTGATTTAGGAAAGTTTGGATATTATAAACGTTTATAGCTTTCTTTCTGTCATAATCGTTTACTTTACAGTGCTTTACATTACACTATCCAGGGATGCATCTTCCCGCGATCTTGAAAATATTGTTTTTGCACAGACACATAAAGTCTTAATTTATTATCGTCACCTTTGGCTAATTGTCAGTTTTCTATTAAGGTGTTGCCATACGACGCTTCATAAAACTTTTAATTTATCTTTCAAATTAAATTAGTAAATTGTTTAAATCATTTGAGCAATCATATTTATATCTTTCTTTTATTACTTCCTTGTACGAAGTAAAGGAAGTATTGTAATCACGAAAAATTCCAGGTACCGTATTTCAACAAAAAGATCCATTTTGGCCGCTATTGAATGCAATTTAACGATATTTTTGAGTAACATCTGTAATACATGGACAGAATAAAGGACTCTTTTTACCTCCAAAAAATTATAAAATTGATTTAAAATGGATTCAGAAGAGATTTTTTCATTTCGTCTGTACGTACGTACATACGTATATATATATGTATCTTGCATAATTCAAAAACGAGTAGCCTCAGAACGTTGAAATTTTGTATATAAGACAGCTATGAGATGTAGTTAAGCACCTCTCTTTTTGATGGCAATCGGCCGCACCAAAAGTACATATATATATCCACTCTGTTACTCAGCTCCGTAAGCTCAGTTTTTTATTCTTATATGTTGGTAAATTGTGCATTTTGTGCTTCAAGAATGATTGAATTACGTTGTTCTTATCTTCCGGTTAAGGTTTTCATGCCTTTAGCTAACTTGCATGCAATAAGAAAAAATTATGAAGATATAAGAAAGTGACAGATATCTTTTCGGTGCATATTTCGACTGAAATTTAACTTTTTTTCCCTCGAATATTAGAGAAAAACTATAAAACAAACGTGGGCCGTTCTCGCAATTAATAGTTGCGTATTTGCTAAAGTGAAACTTGTTACTAAGTTTGCGATGGCCTTGAGAACATAATAATTATGACTATCTTACTGAATATTGCAGTAAAGTTCTGAAATATCTTTGTTAGTACAAGCTAGTTGGAATTTTTGCCCGAGAGACCACATAAAAATTTGAGTTTTCTTAACCCGCTTAATTCCTAGCCCATAAAAATGTCTGCCTCAGTGGCGGCTCGTAATAAGCACTGTGGAACTGTAGCACCCCCTGTTTCCACTTATTATTATTTTTAATATTTAATATAATGAGCCCTTTTTTCTTTAATTCTTTCTTTATACTTCTACAATATATAATCCTTAAACTTAATGTCAGGAGCCATCCTCCACTTTATGAAAAAGGTACGAAAGTTTTTGTATGGAACTGCGCTTCACAAGGCTGTTCTGCGCGAGCGCGCACAGAAAGCAGCACTCGAGCCAGGGAGATAAAACAGCACTGTCGCTCTTGCAGTGCCGAAATTCTGGAAACGTGATTATTTCTTACTCCGCGTGTGTGGTATTTGGCTGTTCTGCGCATGCGCTCTTAGGAAGCAGCGTACGAGGCTGAGAGGGAGAGAGCACTGTCGCTTTAACAGTGCCGAATCTGGAGTCTCGTTGGGAGCTGGTTCTTTTTTTTACTCCGCGTGTGCTGTGTTTAAAAATCATACACCATATTCTTGGTTAGATTATTTTTCAGCTATTCTATTTGATTCATTTTTTTTTTCGGTTCTTTTATTTTACAGAAAACTTTAACCATGTCCTTGCATCCTCGAGTAATAAATTCTGTGACTGTAAGTGAACTTCAAGAGCTTTCGTTTTCATGCGCTTGCAATGCTTTCAATATAGAAAAATTTCCTCAGTTGTCATCCAGAGATCAAGGAGAAAATTATTGATCTCTTCGCGCAAATTAAAACAAGAAGAACGGATTTCATTTTTAAATGAATAGGTAAAGCTTGAACTGTAACAATTTAAGTTAAAGTAATTAAGAAATGTTTAATTTTTCTTTTGTAAAATTTCATGGAAGTTTCATAATAAATTTTGTTTTTATACATGTTTGTTTCCCTTTACACAGGTTTAAAACAAAGGTTAAATTTTTTTGGAACAGCACCCCCACTAATTTTAGCTACGAGCCGCCACTGGTCTGCCTTATTTTAAGAAATTTTATAGTTGGAAATCATATTCAGGATCAGTATCTAAGGAAACAAAGTCTGCCATTTAAATGTAAAGTAAGCAAAATAGAAGGGGTATTCAACTGCCGAAATAACATCTCACCCAGATTTCCTACTTCTGGAATCATGCCCATGTTTCGTGGCAGCGTGCTTGCAACGCATAAACTTGCTGAAACTTCAAGGATTGCGATTTCTGTGAAAAAATAAGATAATCAAGAAACTGAACTAACTTATTGGAGATTAACTAAAATTGATTTGATTGGACATCAGATTTTCACCTTATTTTTGAATTAAATTTAACGGGTTGTGGTATTTTTTAAGATAATGAGCATTGAAAGAATGGTGGATGTTAGTATTTTTTACTCCTCGAATGGCTGGCCTACTTCCTTGGTTTTGAACTTTCCCACATGTACGTGAACCAGTTCCAATTAAGTCGTAATTCCATTTGCCGTATATTCTAAAGTAGGTAGCCTTCTGGATGCGTTATTACACAGCCTGTTCGCTCATTTTTTAGACGATTTTGCTTTGTTATTAAAAAAAAAATCTAATGTGCACATCACATGGCTGCCTTGTACGGAACATTAAATTATACGCGTTTTGCATTTCATGTAAACTTATAGGATTTAATTAAATCAACTTCGTCGATAGCGCGTAAACCACAATAGAATAAATGCACTCTTTAAAATTCACTATATTTGTTTACCGCTGCAGCGTTACATCTCATTCATTTTATAACTCATCAGAATGCACAAAATTTATGTATATCGTCTGGAGAATTACCTAATTGTTGCCACATGTTCTATTCAAATACTATAATAAATTTAAAACGATGTATAAAAGAACTAAACAAACAAACAAACAAAAAAGAGAAACGGTTTTTCACAGACGTTTCAGTATTTCTCATTCAATTAATTCAGTTCTCACTTCGCGACAGGGCAAAAATACATACAAACTAAAAATATCTATGTTAAAAATTACGAAGTAAATTTCAAACACTTATTTCCTCGAATAAATTCTAGAATGGAGTAAGCAGGATTTAATTCGCAATAATAAAAGAAGGCGTTATCTTTATTGTTGCAAAGGTTAGTTTCTTTAGATTGGCAACAAATCCAATGTTCTCCGAAGTTTCAAATGTAAACAAATATGTCCGTCATGAGAAAAATGCTTAGGCTTAGCCGCACTCAAACAGCTTTTAAGTTGTTGATAATTCTACAAATCTTGCATGCAGATTTACTAAAGGCATAAAAACCTTAACCGGAAGATAACAACAACACAATTCAATCATTTTTAAAGCAAAAAATGAACAATTTACCAACAAATAAGAATAAAAAAACTGAGCTCATTGACGCTAGTAACAGGTTAGATATATATAATATATATATATACATGTATTTATATACTTTTTGGCGCCGCCGATTGCAACCAAAATAGGAGGCGCACATCTACATGTTATAACAGCCCTATATTTTAAATCAGTTTTATGTTTTTTTTTGGGGGGAAAATCCTTACTTTTATACTGTTCTTACGTACAGATGTAACTCTAAAACGTTGTTAGATTCCATTCGATAGAGGTCCGTAGAAGGAAGTAAAAAAATCATGATTTTGGACTTTCCTTTTTCAATGCAGCTTTATTTTTGAAAGTATAAACTATCGTCTGCTACTTGACAATTTTGTTTTCATGCAAAATGGCTCTTCTAAAGAAGCTATGGATGGAAGTCTTCACGGTAAAGCACTAAAGTACTGCTCCCGACTCGGTCAATCGCTCTTGAACTAATCTCTGAACTAAAAACACTATTGCTGAACTTAACATACTCAAGATACGCTTGATACTTCGCGTATACGGGTAGAGTATATATAGCTTTTGTCCTGCCTTCGAGAACATTCTTGGAAAAATCGGTATGAATTCTTTGTAGAATGGTCTCGCTCCGTCCATAGCATATGGCCGATTTTCTCTCCAAATGGGCGATTTCGCGCCAAATCTGGCAACCCATCCTTTCCTTGCCACTTTCTGGCAACCCTAAACCCGCTTTGCTGGGAAGCTATCTTACCGCAGCTGGACATTTCGGAGCATTATGAAGTTTTATAGCAGACTTCTGTGATTATAATTCAATGTGAGATACAACAATATTAAGTCGACAATTAAGATATTTTTAAAACAGAAAATTACATTTATACGAGGAAGAATTTCATAATTTTGTAACATCAGTATTTTTACATAAAATGATGTACATAGGTATGGGTAATTTGAATTCAGATTCGTTGTTTCAGGAGTTTATACTGACAGATTGAATGGTTTGTTTATTTAATCAAATGCGGTAAAACATAAGAGTGTACAAAAAAAAGAGGGATACCTTCATAGAAAACTGCCCAGTGAAAAGTGACTTTGGTAAAAACCTACATCCAACAATGCTTTCCCCCAGATTCGAACTTGAATCGAACTACCACTTGCAAGATGCCTTATCCACTCACTCCCTAAAACACTAAGATTGACGAAAATGAATTACTTTTTATTAAAAACTGTTTCCAGTTCTACTCAATAATAAATTATTTCAATTTTTATGTATATTTATTGTATTTTTGTCGCAGATGTTTTATTCTGTTATGTCAAAAATATAAGATAATTTTCGAGATCACAGCTTTTATGAATAAAATGCCGGAACTGTAAGCAAGTATTTTCTGAAAGGATTATTTATAAGACCATAATAAAAAAACTCTGATGAAGACATAATATGACTTCCTTATATGGCCTATTAAATTATACAAATTCTTTGCTTCATTATTTTCATTTAAACTTATTTCTTGGAATTTCATTAAAGATATATATTTCTCATTCAATGGGATACATTCCGCAAGAGAAGAATAACCTCGTTTGTTTACATTAGCTATACATAAGTCACGTGATCTCTGAGATCATTGAAATGTATCTGATTAATTCAGTTCTCTCGTCGCGGTAAGGCAAAGATGAAAAAAAAATCAAAACATTTTTATAAAATATTGTAAGCAAATAGTAAAACATAAAACACCAAATACAGTTAAAATAAAAAATTTTTACAATTAAATTTATAGTTTCTACGCGAAAAGAAGCAATTCGGCCAACGGGCAGGAAGGCAGATTTTTCAGTGCACAAAATTGAAAGCTTAAGCTTTGGTCCCTTCGGCAGAAAGACACAGAAGTTGATGCACAAGCTGGCTTAATTTACTATTCTACTAAGAGTTTCAAATGTAAACAAATGGCGGCTTCCTTAGGCTTAGTATAGTTCGACCGTCTCAAACGCAACCCTGGCTGGCAATCTGCCAAAACACATAGACTCGTCCAAAAGGGGTCTTATTACTTGCTGCGACGTGAAAGGTCACGTGAAAGTCTTCTCTTCTCCGGAAAGAGATATGCTGGAAGGAAAAAAAATCCCCATCCTTCCACCCTATTTTGAGAATAATTCGGTCCGAATGACGCATGCGTGTTTGCGCTCATGGTCGCGGATAAGGCGGTCGAACTATACTACTTAAACAACGTTTAAATTGTTGGTAATTCTACAACTATTGCATGCAGATTACCTAAAGGCTTAAAAACCTTAACCTGAGCATAAGAAAAACATAATTCAAAGCAGTCCCATACACAACATTTTCACTATCAGAGGTTATTCGCTTTTGAGTTATGAGAGATACATACACACGTACGTACAGACGTCACGAAAAAGACTTTTCTGAATCCATTTTTCAAACTGTTTTGGGAAAGAGAGGCCTTTGTTCCGTCCATGCGTACAGATGTCATGCAAAAACATCATTCCGAGAGCGGTCAAAATGAATATTTCCGTTGAAATAGGATACCCGAAATTTTTCTCGTATGCAATACTTCCTTATTTCGTGCAAGGAAGTAGAAATGACAGGTTGCATTATCAATGAAGAATGTCGGTGCAGGCGTGAAAAAGATTAGCATTTAGGAAAGCACCAGAAGACAGAATTTAGAAGTCGCAGAGACTGCCAACGCTTTAATGCCGGGACAGATAATAAACACGTCTGCATAAGACAAGAAGCTTATTTTGGGTCCAAATTACCTTATCCATGAATCGGAAAGACCTGATGCAGCTTAGAATGAACCCATTTACAATGACACAGCAGAACTCTATAATATCCATACGAATTAAAACTGATCTTGCTAATCGTCAAGTTCCTAATGTTCTCACTGTGCGGAGATCATAACAAAACTTCGTGTTTCCCCAGCGTTGTCTGTGAATTATTCGCAACATATTGAATTTCGTTTTTCTTCCCCCCTCCTTCTTTTCCTTTTTTTTTCCTTGTGCGAAGTAAAGAAAGTATCGTCATCTCTAATATTTTTAGGTGTCACATTTCAACTAAAATATCCATTTTGACCACTATCGAATGCTATTTAACGATGCTTTTACATACTACCTAAACGTAAGGACAGAATAAAGGACTCTCTTTTCCCCAAAAAATTATAAAACCGATTTAAAATGGCTTCTGAAGAGATTTTTTTCGTAACGTCTGTACCTACGCACGTACCTATATATGTATCTCGCATAACTCAAAAACAAGTAGCCGCAGAACGTTGAAATTTTCTATATAGAACTGTTATCACATGTAGTTACCTACCTCCCTTTTTGGTTGCAATCGGCCGCACCAAAAGGATATATATATATATGTAAATCGCCACTGTTACTCGGCTCCGTGAGCTCAGTATTTTTTAATCTTATGTGTTGCTAAATTGTGCATTTTCTGCTTTAAAAATGATTCAGTTATGTTGTTCTTATCTTCCGGTTGAAGTTTTTATGCCTTTAGTTGTAGAATTATGCAATAGTTGTAGAGTTATCAATAATTTATAAGTTCTTTAAGTGTGGCTAAGCCTAATCATTTTTTTCGTGGCGGACATCTTTGTTTACGTTTCAAACTCAGCAGAATAGTGGATTTGTTGCCAATCTAGGAAAAGTAAACCTCGCAAAAACAAAGATAACACCTTCTTTTATTATTGCGAATTAAATCGTGCTTAATCCATTCCGGAATTTATTCCAGGAAATAAGCGTTTAAGATTTACTTCGTAATTTTTAATGTGCATATTTTGAGTTTTTATGTATTTTTGCCTTGTCGCGAAGTGAGAACTGAACTAATTGAATGAGAAATCCTGAATCGTCTGTGAAAAAGTGTTTCTTTTTATTTGTTTAATTTCTGTTACACATTGTTTTAGATTTATTATAGTATTTGACATGTGGCAACGATCAGGCAATTCTCCAGCTGATATACATAATTTTTTTGCGTTCTGATGAATTATAAAATGAATGAGATGTAACGCTGTTAAGTGAACCTATCGCCAAAGTGTCGCTGTGGTAAACGAATGTAGCGAATTTTAAAGAGTGCATTTATTCTATTGTGGTTTATGCACTGTCGACGAAGTAGATTTAATTCAATTCAAAAGTTTAAATGAAATGCAAAATGCGTATAATTTAATATTCTGTACAAGGAAGTCACTTGCTGTACACATCAGATTTTTTTTTGCAATTGAAATCGAAAGCTGAGTGAGCAGTGAGCAGCCCTATACCACTGCTATTTATCATGAATTTCGAATTGCGCTTTAAACTACGGGTTTGGGCAACTTTTCAAATAATTACCGTATTTATCACCAACAAGTAAAGGAGGCTAATGTATAAAAAGAAGTAGCGGTTGCCTTTTTGGAGTAGGTATAGATAATGACATTAGCTTTCGGCAACTGTGTTTTTCTATTGCGTCCAAGTGTTTTCTTAGAATAGAGAACGATACGCAGTAAACTGTAACTAATAGTAAACGTATTAATAAGATTTTTTGTTAAGAAATAATGCTATTTTTTTCCTCTCTCCTGTGTTATACTCTGGCAGTATTACTGAAGAATAATTAATTGCACTTCCTACGTGTATGTTTTTATTATTATTAATTTATTTTACAGTTATAAACAGTCCGCTTTTATTTAAAATTTACAGAGTTTAATGTGTTTTGCTATCATGTACGCTAACTAAACTCTTTAAAAGACTCTGTAGCAACTAATTTCTAAATCTTGGAGAAAGTATTACAAACACGAACGAAGCGTGTTCAGTTCTCAGTGCGCGGTAAGGCAAATATATATAAAAACTCAAAACATCTTCTTTAAAACTTGTAAAATACACCAAAAAAACATAAAACACCAAATACTGTTAAAAACAGTTAAAAAATTTGCAATTAAAATTAGAGTTTCTACGCAAAAAATAAGCAATACGTCCTGCGGGCAGGAAGCCAGATTTTTTTTCAATGCACGAAACTGAAAGTTTACTTTTGGTCGCACGCGGCAAAAAGACACAGAATTTGGTGCACAAACTGATTTAATTTACTCTTCTACTAAGAGTTTCAAATGTAAACAAATGGCGGCTAAGCTAGGCTTAGTAGCAAAATTAACGACTTTTGAATTGCTGATAATTCTACAACTACTGCATGCAAATTAACTAAAAGTGTAAAAACTATAACCTAGACGTAAGATTAACATAATTCAACCATCCTTAAAGTAAAAAATGCACAGTTTACGAACATATAGAATACAAAAAATCTTAGCTTGCCGAGCTGGGTAACAGAACAAGTTTATGTACAGTGCGCTAAAAAAAAGGGGGGACAGTTGTATATATTCCGTTCTACTGGGCCGATTGACGAAATTCCAATTCCGTTTTTCATGTCTCGAAAGCGCGACTTAGGATATATATTAGATTTGTATATAGCATCATTCTAACATAGGTATTTTGACACAAAATCGGACTTTTTCTGAAATGACATAGCAATTTTTTTCCATATTTCGATTCTACGACTCAAACTATGCCTAAATATTACATTTTGTAAAATTTGGTGCGAAATTTACGGAGAAATTCAAAAATTTAACTTAGTGAATTTTTTCAGTTTCAGCCAAGAATAATTCACTTGGCGAACTTCCTAATATGTGGCATCCTATTTTCCTTCACTTCCATTGTGCAGCGCAGAAAAAAAAAATATTATCGTTCCTGCCTTTTTACATTGTGGATAAGAGGAAAAAAAAGTCACATCGTTCTACTTTCAAATAATTTTAACAAAGTCCGTAAGCCACATTTTCGTTATTATTGCTTTCAACAAGTATGCCAAATTTCAAAACGCGCCAATATGTAAATTCAGGTATATTATCGGAAATATTGAATAAAAAATTCTAATTTTTTGCAGGTCTGCTTAGAAATAAATCTACTTTAAGATGATTGTAAGATTTTTATAGGTTATAATTCAAAAATTTTTCGAAAAATTTATAAAAATTATTTAAAAATACGAATTTTAAAAATAAATCATAAAAAATTAACGAATTTTGCTTGGAATGAACCTAAATTTCGAATTGTGCAAGAAGGAATCAAATAAGTTTCATAAAAAAAGCGATATTAATAAATATATATCAAATTCAATTAACATGGGGGAGCCAAAATTTTGAAAGCGAATTTTTTCAAAACTTGGCAGTTTGGCATCAATTGAGTCGTAGAATCCAAATATGGAAATATATATATATATATATATATATA
>KK116485.1:59123-70054 GCA_000611955.2 Stegodyphus mimosarum
TAAACATATATATGTATATATATATATGTATATAAAGATAAGCAAAAAGAGTAAAATTCTTTTGCAGCTCAATGCGCAAAATTCTTGACCAAATATGTCTTTCACGTTCTTGTACTACTTTCTAAAAATCATATATATATATTTATATACCCTTAGCCGATTGCAACCAAAGTGGGAGATGCACAGCTACATGTTACAGCAGTCCCATATACAAAATTTCAACGTTCTGAGGCTATTCATCTTTGAACTATGCGATATGCATACGTACATACACAGAGACATCACGAAAAAAACTCTTCTTAATCCATTTTAAATCCATTTAACAATCTGTTTTGGAAAAAAAGTGCCCTTTATTCTGTCCTCACATACAAATGTCACCGAAAATTATCCTTCAAATGGATTCCAGACTGGGTAAAATGGATATTTTCGTTGAAATATAATACCCGAAATTCTTCGCGATTACAATAGTTACTTTACTTCGCACAAAAGGAAGTAAAAATGGTGCCATTTTTTTTTAAGTTGTAATTTCATGTTGCTAATTTATAAAAGTTGGAGTTCTATACCAGCAACAACTGCCAACACATTTCGGACATATGTACGACCACTGTTGACATCACGGACTTGTATTCGTACGGTTTCACCAATCTGATCAGAAGGAAATTTTTTTCGAGGTTCGTAACATTTTCGTTGCTTTCAGTTGAAAATTATTTTTCACAACCACTTTTTTTATGGAAATATGCTCGTGTTATTCAGTCAGGGTTTGCTATGAAGACGCAGTAGGCTGCAGCTGGTCTTCCCCAATATTTTCCCTTGGAATATGCTTTTAGGTATGACGACTACTCAAACATTGTTTCTTTAAAAGTATTAACAATTTCTTCTACCTGTTTTTACTTCCTTTTACGAAGTAAGAAAAAGGATTCTAATCACGAAAAGTTCCGGGTATCACATTTCAACGAAAATATCCATTTTGACCGCTATCCAGTGCAATTTAACGACATTTTCCCCTGACATCTGTACATAAGTATGGAATAAAGGACTCTTTTTGCCAAAAAGGGTTGAAAAAAGGATTTGAAATGGATTCAGAAGAGAATTCTTTAGTGACGTTTACACATTCTGTTACTCGGCTGGGTGAGCTCAGTTTTTTTTTTAATTTTTATATGTTGGTACATTCTGCAGTTTTTGCTTTAAAAGTGATTGAATTAGGGTATTCTATTCTTCCACTTAAAGGTTTTATGCCTTCAGTTAATCTGCATGCAATAGTTGTACAATTACCAAGGATTTAAAGTTCTTTAAGTGCTATCATAGCAGTCGTATTTGTTTACATTTGAAACTTAACGGAATAGTGAATTAAGTCGGTGACAACACCTTCAGCGTTTTTTTGCCGAGTAAGACCAAAAGTAAACTTTCAGTTTTGTGCACCGAAAAATCTGCCTTGTTGCCTGCTGGCCGAATTGCTTGTTTTTGCGTAGAAACTCTAATTTTAAATGTAAAAAATTTTTTAAAAATTGTTTTAAGTGTATTTGGTATTTTATTTCTTTCTATATTTTACAATTTTTAATGAAGATATTTTGAGGTTTTACGTACTTTTGCCTTGTCGCGAAGTGAGAACTGAATTAATTGAATGAGAAATGTATCTCTAATGAAATTCGGGGAAATACGTTTAAATGAAATGCAGCAAAAAATGCGTATAATTTAATATTCCGTTCAAGAAAGTCATGTGGTGTTCGCATTAGGATTTTTGGTGTCAATATTTGAGAATTGCTCGCCAGGCAAAGACGATGACGCTATGCATCTTTTCGCGTTAAAGCCAAAGAGCTTCATAAAGACTTTGGCGTATTCTTTCGTGGTATGTTGTATTCTTAGCAAACTGAACAAAGAATAAAGCATCTGACCATTTATTTATATCATTATTGCACATCCATGCGGTTTATAAGTTAATATATCATTATGAATTTATATTCGACGTTCCTGGCTGACTGCAAGTCTATTCAGATCGACTTGATATCTTGAGTTTGTAATGATTTATATTTATTTTAAGTAACCAATTTAATTTGAAGTTCCTTTCCTATAAGCCTTCATTTCCCCTAATTGTCAATGCCAGAATATTATAATTTGGTACTGAGCGTGAAGTAATGCAAATTTACTAGCGGGAGAAAAGGTTTAAATACCGAGTTATACACTGGTGAAGTAAATTAAGAGAACTTGCATATTTTATCGAATTGCATGAAAAGAACTGAACTGAAGGAAACATCACTGCTTCTAGATAAAAATGCAAATCTTGTAGGCAAATACGTACACGTACACGTGTGTGTAGGCGAAGCCAGCAGAAAAACAGGCTTTATAAGAACGTGGAGGGTAAGGGGAAGTGCGTTCGTTAGCACACCTCGGCGAATTTCTTGGTGTTATCTTGCAGCAATCGGTTATATTCACATGGGAACAGTAAACATGAGTAACCACCAACATTTAGATGATGGAATGAGGTGGCGAATTGTGGGGAGGCTAGAGGCAGGCCAGTCGCAAATCCAGATATGCAGAGAGTTTAATTTAACGCCCAGCGTCGTGCGTAACCTATGGAAACAGTTTCAGGATGCTGGAGCTATCGAGAGAAAGCCGGGGCAAGGTAGTCCAAGGTCCACGATGGCCAGAGAAGATCGTGATTTGTTCATTTTAGCGAGGCCTAACAGAGGAGTAACAGCTTCTCAGCTGTCTCGGGACCTGTATGCAGCCACAGGAACCCGTGTAACAAAAAGGTGACTCTTTCCAAAAGACTGCATGAGAGAGGGTTGTTTGCTATAACACAGGCTGTTTGAGTCCCGTTCACGTCTACGGGCAGGAGAGTCCAATTAGCATGGTTCAGGCAGCATAGTGATTGGAGTACGGAGCAATGGGCGACCGTTCTGTTCACCGAAGAGTCCCGCATTAGCCTAAACACCGATTCTCTGCGTACTTTGATATGGAGAGTGCGAGAAGTACTCGCTACGTACCCTCTAATGTCAGCGAAATCAACAATTATGGTGGTGGCGGTGTAATGGTCTGGGCAGGCATCATGTTGGATGGCCGCACACCTCTCCACGTCTTTGACAGAGGCTCTGTGACTGGTATGAGGTATAGGGATGAGGTCTTGGAGCCCTATGTTCGCCTGTTCCGGGGTGAAGTGGGCCCCGAGTTCATCTTACAGGACGATAACGCGAGGCCACATAGAGCTCTTCTGGTCGACGAATTTCTCGAGAGTGAGTCTTATTGACTGGAATGCCCACCTCGTGGCTGAAGATGTTCAATTGGAACCCGTCCCATGTAGGGACTGTTAAGACAGCCGGACCACATAATTAAAATTGATTGATTCTATCTCGCTTGTCATTTCGACCCCCACGAAAATTTACATAAGCTTTTCGACATATACCGGCAATGGTCTGAATGTATAAGAATATAACTAAATATTCGGTCTTTCAGCGACCTGTTTGGTGTGTGTCGACATTCATCAAAGACTACTGACTGATATTCTCTAACTTCGGTCTTTCACTGTACAGTGATAAGGTCGCATGGAGGTGCTTTGTCTAGGATGAAGGATTTACGAATATTGATACCTCTTACAGACCACAGGGGAAGTCCGGTTGCAGCCTCGAAGGTCACTCCAAGGGACAAAGGGATAAAGCAGTCTTTTTCATCAGGATCAGAATATGGACACCTTTGTTATGTACGAGGGAATTAATATCCCACCCCCAGGGATTAAGCGCAGGTAACGACACAGTGATATATAAAAGGTTTTTCCTGAGAAGAGCGGGGACATTTACTGCTGGAGCTGTGGGCATTATGACCCGCTAGACCTATCACTCCTCGTGTATACTGTTGATCGTGTGCTTTCCTGTTTAAGGATTTTCTGAATTTACGGGACTGAATGTATCAAAGTCCCGCATCGTCATGAACCGCGAATGTTAGCGTTTTTATTTTATTAAAATTCATGTTATCATTAGAACTTGCGTTAGAAGTTCATTTAAGCCCTGTATCACAACTGGGGTTTTGCGTGGCTGTTTCGGCCAGTACCATATGTTTAAGCACAATAAGTGCAATTTCGAAGAAATGTCTATCGTTTCCTCACCATCGTAAAATCAAAATATAGTGAAGTTTCCCTTTAAAAAGCGACTTTTAGATTTCAAAATAAAATCAAAAAACTAATTCGGAGACTATCCATAATTCAATTTCATCATATGAATGCGCCCATCAGCGGTCCAGCGGTAAGTCGCTCATCACTGATAGTTCGATATGGGCTCGATACCAGGCAAACCGGCTGGCTGCGTGGGTGTTTTTGTGACATTCAAGTGTGGAACGTGGGAATGGACAAATTCCCTTTAGAAAGTTATCCGCGAAGGCATCCATCCCATTGGGCAGATTGCTCTAGCGTGCTTTGCCGTGATCAAATAAACCAAACCATTGTACTAATTCAGACAGTAATAATATTTTACGGAAAATGATTTTGTTTTCACGTTGGCATCTATACGAGTGATCGATGATATCGTTGCGTACGTACGGTTTCGTAATGGACTGAATGCACAAGTCGATAAAAAGTTAATAAAATTTATTCTTTTCCTAAGAAATAAAACAAAATGCTGAAATATTTCCTCAGAGATAGTCGTACAATATCACAATATCTCAAACGTTAAACAGAACTCAATTCAAAACAGAGAAAGTTAATCCATTCTCACAGCGAATTCGCTACAATCAATAACAGAGCTAAGTAAACATACAGTTCGCTTAAAACAACAGCAACTGAGCTGAGGTGTTTTAATTCAGCTTTTATAAGCTTTTTTATTATTCACGAGAACATTCTGGTAAAATCTATTTTCTGGATGGCAACAGCAATTACGAGATATTTATTTATTAAATATTAAATGCACGCGCTCTTGTATTTTTACTTTTCCGAAGTAGCTTCAAATTCATCTGCGTTGTACGGGAAAATAAAAAAAATTAATTACAATTCTAAATAAATAGCTAAATAAATACAAAATCCGCAACAGTACAAGGTGTTTATAAAGTCGCAGACCCATTTTGATGTTTAATAACTCATAAAATAATGAAGATATAAACAAACTTATGGCATTTATTGACGGAATAACTTACATATTTTCCTTTTCAGGTTTGAATATCTTTACTTCTGTAAATATCGTCTGAGCGTGTGGTTCATTTCAGATAATTTAACTTTTCAGTGTAAATATCTGTACTTTTCTAAATCTCGTCTGCTTATTAATTGCATTTTTCTCTCTTTTGTTTTTGGCAACTATTAATCGCCATAATGTGCGCATATGGAGATCCGAAAACCTCCACGAATACCGTGAGGCACAGAGGGATTCCCCAAAGGTTAATCTGTGGTGTGGACTATGCACGACCGAGTCATTGGGCCTTTCTTTTTCACAGAAAAGACGGTCTCATCAGTCGTATACTTAGACATGTTGAAAAACTTCGTATTTCCACAACTAGAAGAGCTTCAACCACATCTCTTTTTGCAACAAGATGGTGCACCACCTCGTTGGGGTACCATCGTTCGTAGTTCTTTGAATGACCATTTTACAGGAAGATGGATTGGACGAGGGGGTCCAATTCCTCGGCCACCCAGATCACCCGATAGAACGCCGCTAGTCTTTTTCCTTTGGGGATTTGTAAAGGACAACGTTTACAGGAGGAGACTGTCGAACATCGATGACCTAAAAGCCAGAATGACAACCGCAATAGCCTCTGTAGATGCCGACATGTTTGCCGGTACCCGGCGTGAAATGGAATATCGACTTGATGTACTCCGTGTGACGAAGGGGGCACACGTGGAAGTTCATTGACAAGGGTCATGAAGCTTTTTGAATCTATCTAACCATTTATGTTATTAATTTTAATCTATCTTTATTATTTTATGAGTTATTAAACATCAAAATGAATCCGGGACTTTATAAACACCTTGTATTTTAGAAAACATAACAGAGAAAATTTATTGCTCTTTTTAACAGTCTGTGCTTATGTATTTGGGGGGGGGTTAAGTTCTAAAGAATACAGCCGCAAAGGTATTTAGTATGATTTAGTATCCAGTTTACATGATCGATTAAAAGTGCTTTCGAATACTATTTGTTTTTGCTAAATTGCTATAGTGTTGATTTTATTTTCCTAATCTGTTAAAATGTATTGCTTCATGATGTTTATTTATTGCGTCTTTTTCAGTCCACATCGAGTGCGGAGGGATCAGGTTCTCTGTCCCCTTCCCCGGTAGCACCAAATGCCCCCAAATTTGGAACGCTCATACCGAACAGGATATTTGTTGGAGGAATTGCTGCCAGCGTGAGTATTTGATATTACTTGATCGTTTCAAAACTTGAGCTTTTAATATAATTTTGTGTGTATGATATAGGTATAGTAAAATAAAAAAGAAATTGGTAATCATGAAAGATCACTTTATAAGATTGGTTAAGAATGACCTTTAATTCTTTTCCACAAAAGCATATTAGTGAACAAACTATGAATTTATTTTTAAAAGCATTAAATGTTGCTTTCTTATTTATTAATGCTTTAAGTTTTAGTGTGAAAAAATATTTCGCAGTTGCAACGTATTAGGGTAATACACGTCAGCAAAACTGCACCCTGACGTAATGTTTTCGATAGACACGCTGGACTCGCGCAGTTTGTTCAGACTTGCCGTTACGAAATTTGAAATTTACGTAATTTTTCGAGGAAAGAGAAGGGTGGAAAATGAAAAGGGAAAGTAGTAAATTGGCTGCTAAATTTGAAAGCAAAGTTTGGAAAAGTGCGCTGAAGCTTAGCTTTATAGTCTTCAAGCGTCATAAACTGGAAAATTAAGAGTTGCATTTTGTGAAAAAGTGTTGTCACAAAGATTTAAAGTTTATCTAAATCTTCGTTCCTGAAATTATTTAAGGAGGCTCGTACACCTTAAAACCCTTAAGATCTTGGAATATCTTTCTGTTGCAAGAATTGAGATAACTTATTTATTTTAAAAGCAAATACGTCCAAACTTTTACAGCTCACTTAATATAGCTGCTTTGGAAACTAATAACCAGAAAGTTTGTGTTGCCACAAATACTTTTATAATTTAATCTGCTTTGTGACATGAGTTCACCTCATGTTTCCATATTGCGCGCATGATATTTTAAAAATGACTAATGGTACATACTTCAAATTTGATGGAATTCTTTATATGGGCACTATTTTCTAATTGAACCAAAAATCTGATGAGCATTTTAATATTAAAAAATTTTATACTTGACAGCATATATTTCTTAATAAAATGCATTTTATAAACTTAACTCCAAATAAAATAAGACTGTAATATGACATTTTTAGGATTTTTGGTTCACAGTAGTTTTCAAATGTTATAAAAGCTATGTATTAAATATGGAATTAAATTATGCAACAGAATGTTTTAAACTATTCGCGCAAGGTGGAAACATGACGTGAACACATAAAACTTTTTCTCACAAAGCAGATTAAATTATAAACATATTTATGTCAACACAAACTTTCTGGTCATTAGTTGCCAAACCATCTACACTCATGTCCATAAATTAAGGATAATGCAAAATCAGGCAAAGGAAGAGTTAGAAGCAAAACAAATTTGACTTATTTGTAAAGCTTACTTATTAAACAAAAGGTAAAGAGCAAAAAAAGATGCTATATGTTTGACATTATTAAAAACATTAGCGATTTTTCCTCCCTAGGAGCAAATGACAAAAAAAAAAACCTATTTACAAAAAACCAATATTACACGGTTGGTATGATTGTTAATACATTGTATGTCTCCCAGACGATGCAATACAGTCCGTACAACGCCTAGGCACGCTGAGTATCAAATTATCGATTTGATTTTGGGGGATATTACGCCACTCAAAAAGCAATGCTCTCCGAAGTTCCGGTAGACATGTAGGAGGAGGTTGACGGGCCGCAACTCGTCGGCCGAGCATGTCCCACACGTGCTCTACTGGATTCAAGTCCGGTGAGAATGCTGGCCAGTCCATACGGGTGATATCCTCCGATTGAAGGCATTCGCTTACGATGTTTGCACTGTGAGGACGGGCGTTGTCATCCATAAACACAAATTGTGCGCCCATGGCGCCCCGAAACAAACGTACATGTTGTTCCAGAATGACGTCCCGATAGATTTGGCTTCTCATGGTTCCAATTTGAACATGCAGGTAAGTTTTGGAACCCAGAATAATTCCACCCAAAACGAGCACTCCTGCACTACCCTAACGGTGTCGTTCAATGATGTTTTCTTGGTGGTAACGGGTACCTGCAGCTCTCCATATGAAAGTCCGGCGAGAATCAGACTGCAAGCTAGGAACAGTTAATGATGGCCGGAAGCTTTGATTTACACAAGACTTGAGCACGTGAATCACTTTGAACAATCAGGGAAAGACATAATTATAACAGCGTTCTATGAAGAAAGTTGAATTGCAGTTTGCGTGCTAGTTAATGTAGGAGGACATATCATCTAAGCATATGGGCAACTGATAAACCAATTGAAAATATGCATATCAATAGAGAACTGTGTACAAAGCACAATATAGGTAACAGCGTTGAATATAGAAGAGGAGTTTGGTGCTATTGTTGTAGCAGACTTACTTTGTGGACGTGATTAGCGCAATCCTGCATATGGCTTGACATGGCTGAGTAAACAGTGGCACAATATGTTATACCTAAGCCAATTTTATTTTGCGCAAGTCTGTTACTGCCAGTATTAGCCGCCTACGCTGAGCAGTTTGTGCGAGCTGGTTTTTTAAGGTGGTATCCTGGTGTTTGTGGGCAGTCAAATACGTAGCTGTCCGCTGTTCCTACAAAGATCTATGTCACTGCGCCGGAAGCGGTGCAGATATGCTGAGAATGGATCGTATTCAGAGGTGTCAGTGAAGAGGAGCTGCTGCATAACTGTTGCCACTTTTGAGAAAAAAGGGAACGCCCTGCGACCAGTGGTGGCTGTAAGCCATCTCTCCTGCCTCTTTTGGAGCATGTACTCCGGAGTAGTCCCTTAAGATGTTTTGAGGGCAGTTGAAATCACTTCATTTCGGACGTTGTTTGCTGTCTGCTTCGCCAGATGTCAGCCAATTCACTTCAGCCGATATTCTTACAAGGTATTTCTCCCGCCTTCTTAGCATGCCTTCGTGGTGTAGCACGCTCGACGCGTATTCGAAATGTCCGTGCTTCCAGTTCCGGCGAGGGCATTGCTCATTTCTTCAGCTTCTTGCTTAAAAAATACCTAGTGTCTCCATAGTGGTGCCAAAAAGTGTGGTGGATGATGATTCTCCCCCACCAGGATTTGGCGATTGGGTCTCCTAATCCCCAGTCGCCCTTTAAAAGGGGGGTATATAAGGTATTCCTCCCGCCTTTTTCGCATGCGTTCGTAGTGTAGTGGTCAGCACTCAACTCGTAACCGAGAGGTCCGTGGTTCGAGTCCTGGCGAGGGCATTGCTAATTTTTTCATCTCCCCTGCTTTTAAATAACCTAATGTCTCTATACTCTTGTGGTCTGGAACCCAATATAAAGCAGGACGGTTAGGAGAATGAATTGACAACATTAGTGACGAGTGTCATATATCAGTGGGCTTTCTGATACATGTACCCAGTTTTTGCAGGGCAGTGAGTTCATCTTGGAAAACAGAACTGTTGAATCTGAGCCTGCGTGTCCACTTGTACTGAATGATGTTATTCTGGAGATGGCAAAGAGCCACTGCCAGGACCATTTTCCATCTTGGATCCGTCCATGTAAGATGTCTTCAGCTCTCTCAGTGCACGGCGTAGAAGGCACTCTCACATTTTGCTTCAAATGTTTCGTGCAGAGGATGGCTTTGCGTTTTTCCTTTAGTTCCGTTCTCCGTTTAGTTGAAGCGTACGTATGTCTGGGGCCAGATATGGCATGTTCTTTTAAGTCTGGTAACATTTGCAATAGCAGTTTCGCTTTCTACTACCAAGTCTAAAGACGATAATCCTGCGAGAACTTGAACCGCTGCCGTTGCTGTTGTGCAATACGTTCTGCATAAGTTGAGTCGATGTAGACGCTGTAGGGAACTGAGATTCTGCCTCATTTAATGGGACAATTTTTTAATCCACTCTGAAGCTCCACAATGCACAATATGCAGCGTTGCTGTCAAATACCATCAGCGAAGGAATCTGGATGGGATCGCCATTTTATAGCGGCTCTACGGTGCACTGAGTTGGTAAGTTGGCACACCTTTTGCTTAAGGTAGCGAATATGAGGAAGCCACGTAAGCCGGCATTCTAGCATGATTCCGAGATATATCAATCGTGCAATACATTTGATGGTTTTGGCGTGGAGTGTCACGCGGGGTTTTGTGAGAAATTGAAAAATTTATCTTGGCGCATTTTTTTCAGTTTTTGCCAAGAATAATTCACTTAACGAAATTTTAATTTGTAATAACATATTTTCCTTCCTTCCTTTCTTTTTTTTCATTGGGCAGGAGCAGAAAAAAAGGTGCGTCGTTCATTCTTTCAAATAAATTTAACAAATGGGTAAAGCACGTTTGGCGTTATTATCGCTTATAACAAATATGCAAAATTTCAAAATGCGCCAGTGTAAAAATTCACGTATGCTTTTCAAAATTTTGAATAAAAACTCTTAATCTTTTTTGCAGGTATGCCTAAAAATACATCTGCTTTAAGATGATGGTAAAATTTTATGGGTTATAATTCAAAAATATTTTGAAAAATTTATAAAAATTACTAAAAAATGCAAATTTGACCTATTTTGATGTTTATTAACTCATAAAGTAGATTAAAATTAATAACATAAATGGTTACATAGACTCAAAAAGTTTCATGACCCTTGTCAATGAACTTCCACGCGTGTCCCCTTCGTCGCACGGAGAATATCAAGTCGATATTTAATTTCACGCCGGGTACCGGCAAGCAGGTCGGCATTCACAGAGGCTA